>WMED01009231.1:0-16431 GCA_019650415.1 Pipa parva | reverse complement strand
TCCTTCCTTCTGGCAGACATTTTAGATGCCTCAAATCCCATACGAGTAGGTTTAGAAACAATTTCTTTCCAGAGGCAGTTGTCGCCATAAACAACTCTTACCCCCAAGCCTATATAAATACTATGTATTATTCATATTATTATATCACATTGTATTATATCATGATATAATCATTATGTTACATCTTTGCTCTGTGATGCAATATCTATGAACCTGTATATCCTATTGTAAATGCTGTAAATATGTTTTTCGCTGGTGTGTACTTGTACACCCCAGTGACAATAAATCTATCTAATCTAATCTAATCTAATCTAATCTAATCTAATTGGCCCTTATAAACAGAAGACTTTAAAGGGATTTATTAACAAAAATCTTATAGATAATTCTTAAGCAGAAATGCTACATGTATAGACCAACCTTAGAGAGAAGTTACTACTGATATCTCATAAATATCCAATAAAAATCCTATAAATGTGTGTCATACACAAGATGCAACAAGAAGTCTAATAGGGGTTTATTCATCAAAGTGAGAAGTTGAATGAATTCTCATCACTTTGTGTCACTATACTTTGATTCTGTACTCATTCACTAAACAGAAGATTCCCATAGTGAAGATGCATCTGTGTCAGTAGCTGTATCTTGCATAGTGTGGCTTAATCAGTCAGACATCAGGAACCCTACCATCATAGAGGTTTAAATGAGTTGGGAGAGCCGTGCTTCCTCCGGGTATAAAAGGAGTGGATAGTGTAGGTGAGTTTAGTAACGATAAAATTAACGGTAGATTCTACTCACTCATTATCCATTGGTTAAAGCTTTGGATTACTAAGGTGTAATCCCGACCAATCGATGGTATCAAGTGTGGGAGTGAAAGTTGGAAGTATGAATGAGTGAGTAGAATCTACTGTTAATTTTATCGTTATTAAAGTGACCTACACTATCCACTCATTTTATACCCAGAGGAAGCGTGGCTCTCCCAACTCATTTAAGCCTCTGTGATTTCCTGTGCTATGGAGAAGCAAGCTGCTGGTCTGATGCTAAAACCCTAGAGAAGACTTTCTCTGAAATTGAGACCCAACACCATAAGCGCAAGTGTTTTCTCATTGACTTTACCCTGCCATCATATCCTTGATTCGACACTTTAATGTGGTGAAGTAAAACTGGAGAATGCGACAGAATATGCCTTGCTGAATTCACTACTGCGATAGACTTCAATGCGTGATGAACAGGCAAATTACCTGTGCATGTGCACATAAAGTAGAGTGAAGTTCTATGTAAGTGCTACTGTTGGAAGCTGTAGAATTAGTCCTCAATTTGCCACATTGCAGATTGCTGAATACCCAAATATGGGGAGGTGGTGAGTAAATGTGAATTTACACCTTTACATGGCAACTGGACTTTTATGAATAAGTCCCTAAGAAGTGACCTGTCTTTAATTTTTATTTTTGAAGCCAAAGTCCAGATATGATTTTTGTATCAACTTGTTGTTTGTGAACAGCTTGATACTTTTGAATAACCAGGTACAAAATACTTCACTTTTTCAAATAGTTCTAAATTTTAGAAAAACAGTATTTGTATTAGTAATTATATTACTGATTTGCTTGTGTATTAGTTGTTTGTGTATAGTGTGTATGTTCACATAGAAATCCTAAATATTTTGTAGAATTCACATAAAAGTAGGCAAATAATTTAGGCTGCAGTGAAGAACACCTTAAGGGTGCCCCTTCTAAAGCAGTTAAGCACATGTTGTTTGTGTTTAGAAAAATGACAATTCTTTGAAGCTCTGTGATAAATATTGTGAGAGAGAGGGCAATTATGCATCAATCAAAAATAAACCAAATAAATTCTAAGTGGTCTATGCTCATTAGAGTTCATTGGATTCAGGGAATTAGGTGGACCAGAAGGTGGTGAAGTGTGACGTAAGTACAAATTATGTTAGAAAATCTAGAACTACTCATATATTTGTAAGACACTTAGGGCAGAATTTAGAGCGATCTTTCCAAGCTTACCGAGAGAAATCTTGCATTGTTCTCGTGAGATTTCGTTTGAGATTTTGGGATTGAGCCTTTGGGATGTAGCTGTAGCTGTCTTATAAAACTGCTGGTGCTACACAGCCACCATGTTGGATCCTTATAAATATACTAATGAACCTTGAAATGTTATCACACATATTGTTTGATTGGTTGGGGATTGTCACATGGTCCATAAAAGGCAAACTCTTGCAGCTTTAGGAGAAGATTATAAAAATAATTACTTTTGCAAATGTTTTTCTCTTGTTGTGGATGTATAACCTAGTGGTTAAGTTTTACATTTTTTCCATATGGAAGGTTGTTGATTCAAATTCTGACTTTTGTCTTTTGTTTTATTTTCATTAGTTTTATTAACTTATTAAATCCTTTACTTCTTAACAAAATCATTTCACAGTATTCACAAAATAGAGGTACCACCATATTTAGTGATAAAAATAAATTTAAAAAAATCAGGATTTGAACTAGCAACCTTCCACGTGCAAAACGTTAACCACTATACTATACTTCCACAACAAGGAAATGCATACAAGAATATTTATTCTTTATTCCTCCTGTCATTCTAACTACCAAGTCAGTACATACAGTGTTGTTTTTTACATATGGAAAGGAAAGATTGTGGGTTTATTATGTTGCTGGGATTTAGGCTAAACAAACAAATGTGATTTATTAGGAGACTTTAGTTCCTCTTTAAGTATATTCTCCCAATATACCATATGCCTCTAATGACAGCTGAAATTGGTTATAGATATACCCATTGGTCTGATACATCCCTGTATCACCATCTGATACTACATAATAGTAATGATGACATCAGTCTGTTTAGGTTATTGAAATGACAAATGCCTCTCCTCCACAGATGATCACATCCATTCATCAGACTGTGAGCAGACTGGAACGAGAGAGGGATCAGCAGCTACAGAGAATACAATATTTGGAAGGTAAACAGCCCTATACTGGGTAAAAAAAATCTATAGAGTTCACTTTAGAATTGGGATTTGAAACCAGATACTCACATCAAAACCTTTCAAAAGACAAATAACATGGGGCTGTGGATATTGTGTTGTACAGACTTATCTCTTTTTATCTTATTTCTGTAGCCAATCATGATACAAAACCAATGTTAAGTGGTTAGAGCAGCGGTGGCAACCACGCACATGCCCAAAGAGAGGGCTCTGAGTGTCCTCTCTGGCACTTATGCCATAGGCTCACCACCACTAACATAGGTTGCATGCAGAGAGTTCTGCTGCTAGCCCTCCAGTCTTTTTTAGCTCTTTATGTGAAGCAAAGTGGAGGATTTTCATAGCATGGAAACGTGCAGAAAGGGCAAGGAAAACCTGCCATGGTGTGTTTAAGGATCAACATTGCTTGTAAATATGTCTTAACCAGGGGCAGGAATGCCAGGCCTAGTACCTCAGGGGTTAAGGTATTGTCACGGGCCTCCCTGATGGCTCCAGCAGTCTGCTGAACAAGAGCAAATAAAATTTAAAAAAAAATAGAAAAATAATTGAAAAATAAAATGATAAATAGGATATACTTCTGGATGGTAAATGCCCTTTTTCTGTGTTACCGGTTGTGTTCTTAATGAAGGTGGTAAAAGATGACTTCAAGTCTCTGAGAGTTGCACAAAACTCCAACCCAAACTTTACTTTTATCCAACATATGTACAAAAATCCAGATACAGGGTAAATAACTTTCCATGCCAGGAACAGTCTCTTACATCAGAAAAATATATATAGTCACCTGTCACCTCAAAATACTAATACTAATTTAGGCTGTACTAATGAAATAAATGTTTTTGTAAATATATATGTATTAAAAAAAAAATTATCTTTATACAGTGTTTCTCTCTGTCATCTTCCCTGTCAGACTGCCTTTTCTTTCCTGGGTCGGGTGATGATGATTGACATTACAGCTCCTCCAATCAGATCCCTGCTAGATCGTGATTTAAGGGATCTGATTGGAGGAGCCATAATGTCAATCATTATTTAGCCACTCCCACCCAACACTCAGAAAAGCAAAGGCAGACAGGGAAGATGACAGAGAGAAATGCTGTTTAAAATAACATTTTTTAAAATTACATATATATTTACAAAAAAGTTTATTTCATTAGTAGAACCTAAACTAGTATTAATTTTGAGGTGACAGGTGCACTTTAACAAGGTAACTTGCATCCTATTGCATTTCAGTATTTCAGGGTATCATACTCAGAGAGGTGTTAACTCCTAGTGCTCACATTGTGGTGTCTCTCAGGGCTAACCTACCCTATTTCCTGTACAGACACTTGATATACCCCTTTTCTTGGTATCCTTCTCTCTAATTTTCATAATAATACATTTTTATTTATGTAAAATAGCATAAGGCACATATAGACAATACTACAAAACCTCCATTAGGTGTCACCCTTGGAACTGTTTTGGGATGATGTTTATCTAAGTATTTGAAAATCAGCAACAGCTTTGGGAAGATGAAAAATAATAACCCTACCAGGCCGTAATAAACCTTTGTAGTGCCCAAACTCTGGGTCAATACAAATAGGCTGAACTGGATGGACTTGCGTCTTTTTTTAGTGTGGGGAGACTATTTATACTCAAGCACTTTCAAAGGCTGTTGTGTGGGGGAACTGCTGCCACTGATGAATTTCAGCAGCTGTAGTATGGGGAGAATTACTCTAGCATAGTGCTACTGAAGCACTTCCAGAAGTGGTAGTGTGGTGCAACTGCTGCCACTGACACACTTTCAGCATCTATAGCAGCGGTTCTCAACCTTTTTTTTTAGCCGCGACCCCCGGCGCTGATGTCACTGCGCATTGCATGATGACGTTCGGCCGAAAAAACATCATCACGTACACACGTCATGTGGTGATGTTCGGGTGAAACATCATCACGTACGCGCATCACGTGGTGACGTTCGGGCAAAACGTCATCACGTATGCGTGTCACGTGGTGACGTTTTAGCCCAACGTCACCCCACAGGAACCCTTATAATAAGGGTCCTGCGGTCGCTTCTGGGTGCCGCAGCGGTTCTCCACCCCCGTGGGATGGTCGTGTGACCCACAGGTTGAGAACCGCTGATCTATAGTATGGGGAGGGACAATTAAGTTGTATGAAAAAGATACTGAAGGCTGCAAGAAACAGCAGGTACAACATCACCTAGACTTAACTCCATACTGGGGAACCCCTAGATAAGATCTCTATCATAGCTTGATAAATGCAACCCCCCCCCCCCATGGTGGATGGAGAAGTGTGTGCTTTTTTACAAAATTAAAGGGATCTACATATCATTATTATTGATATTGTTACTGTTTTTCAGACACAGGGAAAGTAATGCTGTTCAACCCTTATGGCTTTATTGTACAGATGAGGTTCACCATCTGCGAGGAGCTCGGGGGGAAATAAGTGAGTCTGACCTGGTGCGGAAAGTGGATGAACTGAGGAAAGAGATGTTTAGTGAACTGAGGAGTTTTCAAGAGAAGCTGAGGCACTCTCCACCCCGAGAATTTAGTCATGGACATCCGTCTACAACCAGCATCTTACAAGAAATTACAGAGAAGTAAATCACTACCCATAATAATGAGAGATAATACTAAGTGGGTTATTCACTAAGGTGCGAATTTGACTGTCGAATTCCTATATTCCTATAGCAAATCCGCTACAATTTCCCCATTGTAAAGTTGCGACAATTTTTAATGTTAAGATTGGGACAATTTTCCCTTAATAAAGTCACAACTGCGACAATATTCTCTTTATAAAGATGCGATTGCGACAATACAGCCTATTGCGACTGTCTTTATCTGGCGAATTTGCACCTATACGCAACAATTCGGACTTTAGTGAACAACCCTCTAAATGTTACAGGCAGCACTGATAGGACATTAAAATAAGGCAAAATACAATGTGTGTTGTTTAATTAAACAGATTAGCATTTATTGAATGATTTCCTTTTATTCTGAATGGAACAGTAAGGATCCTGCCTCACATTATCATTGACTATATTTATTGCAAAAACATTCTATTGAAGAAGAAAACAGTATATTTATGTATAAGTGCAGGTAGGCGAGTTTTTTTTTTTGTATATTATTTAATATTTAAAATGTCCTTGGTTTTGTTTTTATCCTATATGCACAAGTCTCTTATCTCAATCGCTGTCTTAATTATTTGATAAAAACTTCCTATGATAAGATAATTTGTTTATATCTCTGTTATAAAGCACAACAGAACTGCTGTTGGTAAAGAAGGGATGATAAATCAATCAGATTTATAGCCAATTTAACATCCAATTTTTGTGCAACTGAACAGAAATGAATGGAGATGTGTTTGAATGAATTGCGGATGTACACAATTGTATACATGCATACACAATTGTATACATGTTAATGTAGACTGCAACATATTCACATTGGAGTATACAAAATATACATTTAAGGTGGCATATAAATTAATGACAATCAGAAAGGTAGGGAAAACATTTGATAAAGGGCTTTGTCCCGAAGCATGTAATGCGTCAATAAATTCACTTGGTAGCACACTACTGTTTTCTGCTGTTTTCTCTACCTTTCTGATTGTGTATTTCACTTGTATAGTGACGGAATTACCTTGGGTGACAGCGACTACTTCCAAGTAAGGAAAGTTTATTTGCCATAGCTGGGGAATATTGGTTGATGTGCATATAAATTAATGCACTTTCATGGAAGCTTAATCAAAGTACAGAGAAAGTCTTATTTTGTTCACAAATCTTTACTTTGCTGGGGGAATTCATCACAATGTGCTAAGAACTTTGATTTTTTTTTTAGTGCTGTGATGTGTATCTACAAAACTGTGATTGTCAAATATACAGAAAATCACTCAATGTTGAAAAGTTGGTGATTCTAGGTAACAACTATTTGGTGCCATGGTGAATTTCTTATTCATTACTATGAATATAAAATATTATCAAAATGCTCACTAACAGCAGAAATCATGTATCAAAAGATCATTGTGAAGAACCTTTTTTAAAATTGACATTATAATACTACAGTACATTAACTATTTATAAATATTACGTTTTCCTAATGAGAATGTAAAAAAAACCTTTGTTGCTTTCGTGTCTGTTTGTAAAAACTCCAGTATATTTCCTCCTTTATGTTTATTGTCATGTGTGCTTTGTATACTCTAATGTGGTTACCTGATTACACTGCAGTAAAAGACTTCTTTGGCAAGATTATGAAAGTCTGAGGAGAGACATTGACTTCCTGCACCAAAAATTCCGTAAGTATTGTTGCAATTCTCCTGAAGGACTAAGGCTAGAACCAGAAGCTTAGCCAGGCAAATGAGTTAGTGAGCATTGATACTGTACACACTAGTCGCCATTTTATTTCTCTACTGACCCCCCTCCAATTGCAGGGTAGTTATGTGTAAGCTGTTTTTTTTGTGTCAGGCCAAAGGGAGGATGACACACTGAAGCAGTTCTCAGAGGGGCAGGAATTAAAGAGGACGCAGGACAGGAATAATAAGGTAGGACAGTAGTACTTTGGGTTTCCACTTGCAAATAGTATTGAAAGCACCAATATTATAGAAGTTATAATGCCGTGTATATTGTTTGCAGATGCTGGAGGGAATATTGCATGATTACCAAATGCAGTCAATGGATCTGAACAGGACAAGGTCTGACACGCAGGCAATGCAGCGAGATTTGATGCAGATCAGGTACTCATTTAAACACAGAGCTGTAATGTGGACTTGCTGGGTATGTTTCTTTTTCTAAACCTAGAAGGCAATATTATCCTAGTTTTCTTTATTTTTACTGTTCTATAAGGGATGATAATATTGCTGATTTTTATCTCGAGTAACAGGTGCAGGTTTATAATAAAGAAAGTGAATTTGCAACGTCTTCTGGGCAGAGAAGTATTTTAGAGGATATTTTAACAAATTTTGCTGATAAAAATCTTGTTTTTTCACTGTTATTGAGGCTTCTTGCTCATTCTTGTGTAGTACATTAACACTTGTCCACCCAGAAGCTCTTTAATTTCAAATCCACCATAGTTTGTTGTCTCTGTGACACCTGGTAAAATGATTTTCTCTTTACCTATTGATCATAAGATCAGAAAGATGAATTTTTGTTGTTGAGTAGGATTGCTTTTTCCATCTCGCTTGCATTTTTTAAGGAAGCTTCTAAAATAAGGAATTATTAGGTGCCCTTAATGTTTTATATTCTGCGTTTTCTGTATTACAATAGTGTTTTAAATAGTTTGGTGATCTTTTTCACATGCTACATTGTATTTACATACAAAATTGGGAATGGAGTAACCTTGAAAAGACTGTCATATAGCACCTGCCTCCAACCCATCCTATCCACGACATACAATGTAGGTGCAAATTGCTCAAAACATGTAATGCAGAATAAAATTATGTAGCCACGGTACAATTTCTCACTAGCGCCATTTACTCCTGCTTTACATTGTGTTTACATGCCAATGAAGTTTGTCATCATGGCACCTAAACTAATAAGGCTATACAAGATGCAGTAATACAAAAAAACTACAATCATATGTGGTGGTTGAGCCCAATATGACTGTGTTCTACAAAAAACAACTCACAACTTCACTTGTCCTCCTGCGGTAGCTTATTAGCATAGTCCGTTTTGGAAAGCAACATTTCATTATAATAATATTTGAACAAATAAAAAGCAAAAAAAAATGAAACTACTTAATCCTTAAGTTAACATAATAAATTACCCACAGATCTGAAATTGGAGAGCTAAAGGAAAGCTTGAGAATTCTAGAGAGGAAAATGAATGTCCATTCACTCACACGTGATCAATATGGTAAGGGAAATCCTTATATACTGTATATCTTATCTCTGTTCATCCAAAATAATTTATAATATATAAATGTCTGTATATGTATGTATATTTTAATTTCTAAAGTGCCACACATTTACACAGCGCTGTACAGTTCTGCAATACAAATATAATACAGACATGGGAAAAGTGCATTAAACATTACAAGTATAATATCGCAAAGATACTTCCCTTTAAAGTCCACCTGTCACCTCAAAACTCTAATACTAATTTAGGTTGTATTAATGAAATAAACATTTTGTAAATATATATGTATGATAAAATGTACCTTTAAACTGTATTTCTTTCTGTCATCTTCCCTGTCAGCCTGCCTTTATTTTCCCGAGTGTTGGATGGGCGTGGCTAAATGATTGACATTATAGCTCCTCCAATCAGATCCCTTAAATCATGATCTAGCAGGGATCTAATTGGAGAAGTTGCAATGTCAATCATCATTTAGCCCTGACCCGGGAAAGAAAAGGCAAAGGAAGATGACCCCCCCTCTCCCCGCTGAGAAAGCTAGTGTCTAGTGTCTTGGGTACTAAGCTTATAAAGAACATGTGTTAAAACAGGCACCAAGTGTATACCTCATGATATTCACAGTTTAATGGACCGTGTGACTTTCGCCAACCAGTCAAATACTATATCTGATAGCATGTCAGAATTCATTAGCATATAAGGAATAAATATGGCAGTCATGTGGTTTTACAACATTGCACTGCAGCATTAAGGTGCTGATTTGCTGCTTCAGTTTAGGCTAGCAGAACCTATATTTTCAGCATACCAGTTATGGTTAGGGTACATTAGTTCTTATTTAATAAATAATATATATTATTACATTGCACAAAAATAATAAAGCATTGTTTTACCATCAAATAATTACCAAACTTTTATACATGTATCTAGAACTCCCACAACATGTTCACTTATTTACAGAGCGAACCAAGCCAACAGTGCGGAAAAAGAAAAGCACCAAGTCTTCTTCCTCTTCTGCCGAGGACTCCATCTCCCATCTTAGTCTGGGTGACATCAGTTCTGAGGATACTTCATACAGCCTTGATGTCCCGGCCGTTTCCTACAGTGGTACAGCTGCTTTACTTTCACTACATGTATATAATTGCACCACATGGTAGTAGGCAATAATTTACTGATTTTCACTTTCTCTTACATAGATATAGCTGTTTAACTATATCTGTATTAAGAAATAAAACTGATTCTTTCAGTACCAGACTTTATCTGATAAAGTAATTAAAAGGCACAGAGCAGACAAACTTTCTCATAACCTTATGTGCTTGCACAGCCAAAGGTATTTGGCTCGAGGAAATTGAACTTACCCGATCTCTATTAATTGAGAGTGCATTAAAATGGTAATGTATACATTTTAACATATTGCAGAAAAGGTATGTAAACTAGTGTTGCTTTGGATAAAATTGGTTTACTTAGCAATTTTTATTTCTTTGCATCCCAGCCTTACTTTTTGGTTAGGAAAGGCACAGATTTCCTATTAACAGCACGTTTGGTTGGGAAGGCCTGGATAGATTTCATTAGGTGAGTGGGTGGGATAAGCAAGCTTGACTTGGTCCCTTCAAATAAAGTCAATAAACTTTTATATAAAAGTAGCACACAACAGTTAAGCTATGTCGTTGGTTTTTAAATTAATTTATTCACTTTTTTTTCTTTTTTTAGTTAGGATACACTTTATTTAATATATTGTTAACACATTAAGAAACACTGACTGCTTCAATAACATAGTAACATAGTTTATAAGGCTGAATTTTATTAAATAGCCTACTATGCATTTTATTTCTAGGCAAATGATTCTGTCACTGAAGACCTTATTATTATAATATACATTATTGCTTAATGGGAAATGTAGAAATTTTAGCAATGTTAGTTCTAATCTACTTATATATTTTAAGTAAAACAAGGGCACCAACATCTGATTCTCCGGGCGACACTGTCATTAGAATTATTCAGTGTTGGACTGGCCCACGAGCGGACCGAAGGATCCTCTGGTTGTCCAATAGGGCAGGCCCTTCAGGCAGCTGAAATCTTCTCCACCCTTGCTGGCCTTTTGAGTTACAATACATGTCATGTGACTTTGGTCATCAAGGGAGGAGCTTCCGATGGCCCTGCTCACCCAATCCGACCCTGGAACTTATTCAGGCGAATTAGAGGAAAACTTTACTAAAGTCTAGTAACCCATAGCAACTATGTTATTATTTTAGCTCCATTATCCCACTGAATGTTAACTACTGATTGCCTTCTCATAACCCAATTGTACAGTATAATGCTGCATGTCTGTTAATCATAGCAAGAGTGAGTTTTTCTGCTTCAGGCAGACAAATAGTGAAAGAAAAATAAAGAAACAATTGTAAAAAAAAAAAAAAAAAAAAAAACAGAAATAAAAATGTACAAGTTTGTGAAACTCTTCAATGTTTTAAATGACAGTACATTGTGCAGTACTATGTCCATTCTTAATGTTCCATCTTCCTTGCAACGCAATGTTCCATTGTGTCTTCAGGTTCCAGTGCATCCAGTGAATACAGCCAAGGAAGTAAAAAGAAGATCAGTATCCATAAGGAGGATTATTTGAGTGATGATCTAGAAGATGGACTTTCTGACAGCCCCCCAGAACTAAACTTCAGTGACCTCTAATATTCTACAAAATGGGATAACCTTCCATGGCTCCAAGATGCCAACAGAGACAGGCATGAAAGTGAACAGAGAACCAAAGGGAAAGAGCAACCATTTCCACAATCTGAATCCATTTTACTTGTAGCATATTTACAGTTATAAACAATATGTCATTTTCAAGTCATTTTTATCCGTTTCCTTGGCAGAAAACTTGACTGTAAATGAACTGATTTTTGTTCCAGTGAGGCAGCTCACAATAAGAAAAAACAGAGCTTTGGGACATAATCCTGGACCATTCTGCTAAGCTTATGTTCCCAGCAGAGTCTCTTCTGCTGTGTTTTTACCCAAACTGAACCTTCTGAATAACTTATATACTAGATTCAAAACCTAGTGCTTTTGTACCAGTAAAGACAGTATTGATATTAGTACCATTTTCTCATATTGAATAATTGTATATTTCTTTTATCTTGATAGCGAGATCATGCAGATTCCTAAAACCCTACATGTGTGTGAGCGCCCGTGTGGCTTGAACCTCCTGGATCTGTAGGTAAAGCAGTTTTGGATATACCATAGCACAGGGGTCTCAAAATCAGCCACATTACTTACATATTCACTCCCCTGTCCCCTTTTCTTGTTCCGCCTGTGAACACTATTTCCTTATCTGTACACAGCCATTGTGTGTGCCATTGGTACCGTGTGACATTGGTGGGCATGCTCCTTCCTCAGCCTGCTGTCCCAAGGCTGTCTCTGGTACCCCACAGGCCACAGACGACCACAGCTTTAGGAGATGCATATTTGGGACCCCCATTGTTAGTAGTTGAACCTTCCTTGGATAATTTGTTTTTGTAAAAAAAAAAAAGTCTTGGATTTTTTTTTTTTTTACTATAATATGTTTTAGCAGTGTAAATGATGTCGCTGGTAACAAAAATAGAACTTTTGATATGTAATATTTCTGATTAATATGGCCTTTATGTCATTATTGAGGAGACATTATTTTTCAATTCTCTGGACTTTATGATTTCCCCTGGACTGAAAAGAAATTGTCAATATCAGTAAAGAACTATATAGAATGATCTGTTAAAACCAGCACAATTTTCAGTGTTTTTCTGTGAGGTAACCCTTCCATTACAGATTGATATCAACGTCCTTTTTTGACAGGAAAAATCTTTTGATTGCTGCTAAAGTGACAAGACCAACTCTATAGGAAATAATGGGTTTTTACCAGCCTAAAGCAGGCAACACTTTGGGTAAAATCATTTGACTGAACAGTTTTATATATAGACAAACAACTTTTCAACTTTTATAAATACCACAATGTCTCAAGCTGGAAGTGCAAGGACAAAGTTTCTGTTAGCTGTTCTTGTCCCTGATATTAGATCTTTTTCTCTAATAATCCTGCTGCAATACCTTATTAATGCTGTTTTGGGTTGTTGGTGAAAGGAGGTGCACTTTGTAGCATTTGTTAGTGTGAAGCAGTGGATCACATGCCGTCGCTCCTATTGGTTCAGATGGCCAACCCCCTCCTATAATGGGTTAACAATTCATTGACCCACCTCCTGTCCGTGCATGTCACTGCTAAAACCTAGATTGGTTGGGATCTGGAATTAGCAATACTAAAAATCAATAGATACTATTTTTTCAACTCAGCTGCAAAGTGCCCTAAAGGACCCCTTTCTTCAGATACCCTTTGTTGCTCAAGCTGCAATCTCTTCTGTCATTCAGTACCTCATAGAGTTAATCCCCTTGCAGGGTAGACCCTCGCCCTCAGCTGGCTGGGTGATAAATAAAAAAACCACTCTTTTGTGGCTAAGGTAAACAGGTGAATTTGGGGCAGTACGCACTGCAGAGTCCGCCCCAAATTGCCTGTGCACGCACACACAAATTGATGCAAAGTGCTGCGTAACTCCGCGACTGGAGTAAGCGTCATAATTGGTCGCAAATTCGTCACTTCGCAGAGATTGTTGAATAAGCAGAGTTGGTGAAGTCGCGAATAGACATGAATACGGGCATATACGCGACTGTTTGGACTTTGATGAATAACCCCTTTGACTTACACATTTAGTAAGTCCTAACTTTTTCTCTAGAACTTTGTCTATCCTAGCAAATCCCACTAGGTGGCAGCAAAAGCTATTAACACAGTTTTTACATTAGAATAACTGAAGCATATGTATACTCAAAAGTGAGCACATACCTGCAATAGCTTGAAATAGAAGTAAACTAGAAACTGCTATGGTTTTCATCCAATGCCACATCAACCTTCTTGAACCACTAATAGATTCTGACTTCATGAGTGACATTTCACATATAAATGCAGACCTAGAACCTCTAATATATCTGGCAGGGAACTAAGAAGCCAGTAGTCCTAGGTATGTGCAAATACAGGGCTCCTGGTAATGAATAAAATGACTGCTTTTATTGTTCCTTAAGCAATAATAAAAAAAATCTAAAAATATCTAAATTATATCCTTGTATCTTATAATCCATTTATTTCTAGCACATTTTAAGAAAAATCAGGTTGACAGTAGTTAACTGAAAGGTGAAAGTGTGCTGGCGAATGGTTCAAAATGAAGGTTCAGCTGTGGGAAAATGAGGCAATATGCAGGCAAATTTGTACTGGCGAATGTTATGTGCAATTGGTTAATATGTTTGTGAAGTGAAGTTTAATCAATCCTTCAGTTGTTGTATGTATTTATATTTTTATTCATAAAGCACCACAAATTTACGCATCGCTATACAATTCAGCAACACAAATATAATACAGACATGGGAAAAGTGCATTATACAATACAAGTATAATACCGCAAGGATACTTCACTTTAAGTGCTTGGTTGTTGACACAAGAGGTCAGAGGTCCCTGCCCCGTAGAGCTTGCAATCTAAGTGATGTTTTCTTATGTTTAATAGAGTAAAAGTTAGGAGTCTTTCATTCTTCTTCTTTTTAAAAAAAATAATTTTAGTAGATTTTTAGGAGACATGCTCGAGTGTGTGTGGCGGTCAAAAGTGGGCAGGGCCTAATTATATGTACCATTAACTGCTAGCATTTACAGAATGCGTTTGTTACTGCTGTTAATTTCTACAATGTGAATTTCTTTTCATTAATGATATTTTATCTAAACTTGACAGACTCAAGTGGACCGTATGTTTTAATAGGTAAAAATTTCAATACAAATTACTGGTTTAAATGCATAATAATTTGGGTTCCAAAAATCAACTCAATAAGTAAAATGTTTGGACCATATTGATCATGGCTTTCACTGTTCTTTTTTTTTTTCAGCATCACTTGTATTGAAAGAGCCACAATTGCATTTAAAATACTAGTGTGAATATGGCTTTATGCATATCTGTTAATGTTAACCTGCTGAAAAATAGGGGGTGAATCCAGCTTAGCAAACCAGGTTGGTTCATGGTGGCCAGTCACATATAAGTTTTATACTTTCTTATTGGTGCAAATGATGGCAAGCTAAACACTAGACTTTGTAACTGGGAAGTTCTTACTATAATACGGATGTGTAAAATAAAACACTTTCATGCTAGGGGCCCTAATTTTCAGGTAGTGGGGGCCCCAGGATAGCTAATGGCAATCTTGAACAGGCTCATTATTTTTATGCCACTCATATTAATACCTCAATATTATTTATCAGCATATTTTGGTAAAAGTCCAGTAGGTGAAAAAAAAAGAATATAATGGTACTGTGATAATGGTGAATACTTTTTCTGTGATGAAGAGGAAGAAAACTGTAAATAATGCTATGTGAGAAAATATACTGGAAAAATTCCAATTTTATATCTTGATAAAGATGGCCCCATGCATACTATTTGATCTGAAAAATGTTGCATCCTTTGTGCATTTCAGCTAGTTCGTCTTACACTTGCATCTCCACTTATCCCCATGGGCTTGCAGTAAAAAGGCACTTGGCATGACTCGTGTGACATGAGATCTTGCAGTTTCATCCTATGTATAACTGCCATTTTTAATGCAACTGTAGTTTAGGGTCTCATTGTTTAGTTGTAATGGGTTTCTAATAATATAAACATGAGATCCTATCATCTACTGTATGGATAGGGAGGTATAAGATCCACTGACAGATATCTGTTTGGCGCTAATCTGCACATATCAGCCTCTGTACTACAGCTTGTTTTTCACAACTCTTATAGATTAATTATATCAGTTTTCCCAGCAACTGGCAGGCAGACTGCACAACTGGCTGAAGCCAATATCTAAAACAAAGCTGGAGAACCAGAAGATGGTTGAGAGATCCCACTGATGAAAAATGGGGCAGATGGAGGTAAGGTAGGCAAATTGCACTTATAGAGAGTGCCCAGAGGCCCATAAAGGGTTGCATCCAGAGTTGGTAAACTGGAAGTTGAAAAATGTGCAGCACCCCTTTACCATATATGGCCAAAAGATGGAAAGCCTCTGCTTTGGTATCTAAATGCAAGAAATAGCAAGATGTGCCCTCACCACACACAAATAATTCTACTCCAGCAGTGCCTCCTCCCAAGTTTGTTATTATAGTGAAGGGAGAGAGGTGTTCATAGTGTGTTTAGCCCAGAGGACAGGTATTTAATGTTCAACAGGATTATCTGTTTAGTAACATAGTAGGTCAAATTGAAAACCAGCATGAAGTCAGACTCAGCCTATGAATCTGACTCCAAACTCAGGAATTTTTGGATAAAATCTTGTTTACACAAGTGTCCCTGCATTGATCATTCTCCCTGTACCCTGTATTTTTCAGCTCCTCTCTTCACATGGTCTCTCTGCTTTATCTTACTGCAGCTTCTTCTAACTGGTTCATTTTATCTTACTCCCATTTTCATTTCTCACAATATGCAAAGTATAGTGAAACTGATGGAGTGCAGGGCAATGTGCAGTGAAACTGATGGACTGCAGGGCAATGTGCAGTGAAACTGATCGACTGCAGGGAGTGCAGGGCAATGTGCAGTGAAACTGATGG
>WMED01009230.1:0-16432 GCA_019650415.1 Pipa parva | reverse complement strand
ATTGCCTGTATAGATCGTTATTCATTCATTCCCTTACAAGAAATATTGCCTGTATAGATCATTATTCATTCATTCCCTTGCAAACAATACTGCCTGTATAGATCATTATTCATTCATTCCCTTGCAAACAATATTGCCTGTATAGATCATTATTCATTCATTCCCTTACAAGAAATATTGCCTGTATAGATAGTTATTCATTCATTCCCTTGCAAGAAATTTTTTCACTGAAAAATATTTGCCAGATTGAGGGCGGTGAAAACCTATTATTCTCTGTAGGAGATGGTTGAACACATTTGTCTAAGTCTCATCATGTTTTGCAATGAAAAAAGTTACCAATATCGAAAATAGTTGCAATCGAAAAAACACTCCATTGAAATCAATGTAATATGTGGTCATTTGAACTTTTTTTGTCTTGTCCATTAGGGAACAATTTTAGTAACCAATTCATAAATTTGGTCATTATTGAAAAAGATGTGCAAGATACAAAGTCACCAAAAGCTGTGAAAAGTAGTGAATAGATTAAGAAGGTTGAAATGACCTTTACAAGTTTCCCCTGTAATGTGCTTGAAAGATAACACACTTTAAGCCGCATACCACTATAAAACTGAGGCCACACTTGCTATGTATATTTTATGTGAGTCTGCGACACATAATCACAAACAAAATCTCATAATGTTGTAAATTTACAATTTTGTGTTTTTTCCACATTCATAGTCATCTGGGGATTCATGTGGCCCATGAGCCATGGGATGGACACACCTGCTTTAGACAGATACATCCTGTTTGTGTGTGGAAACTCCTCCAGGGGTCCACAAATAATCCTAGAATAGATACCCCCAGATCAAAAATGGTTTTACTTTCAAAATGTTTTATGAAATGTACTAGGAGTGAGAGGAGCTATAGCTATATACCAAATATGTCAAACATGCTGAACAACAGAAATGTTGCTAGTTTACCATGAGATTCTGGGAACAGGCCTGCAGTCAAAATGATACCTTAGAAAACAGGACTAGTGTTACCAATCTTCAAGATATGCATTACTCTCTGACTATGCCTTTGCATTCTGCCCACTTACAGTCAAGTCAGTGAGGTACCTAATGATGTCCAGGCCCTAGTGCAGGTTTGGCAACATCTCCTGCCCTCTAACCCAGCCCCCTGTAGCACAGGCTTGTAGCAGACTAAGTGCACTTGTCACCTCAAAACTCTAATGCTAATTTAGGTCCTACTAATGAAATAAATGTTTTTGTAAATACATATGTATTTAAAAAATGTACCTTTATATAGCATTTCTCTCTATCATCTTCCCTGTCAACCTGCCTTTTCTTTCCCAGGTTGGGGTGGGGCTAAATGATGATTGACATTATAGCTCCTCCAATCAGATCTCTGCTAGGTTGTGATTTAAGAGAACTGACTGATTGAAAGAACTTTAACATCAGTCAACCTTTTAGCCCCACCCAACCAGATCATGATTTAAGGGATCTGATTGGAGGAGCTATAATGTCAATCATATATAATATTTTCTGTTTGGAGGTTGAATATATATAATTTGCTACAACTTTTAATAACATACTAAACAAAGCAAGTGGACAGCAATCACCTTTAGCAAACCTTGATTGCATCGCATAGGGATTTAGTCCATGGGAAGTATAATAGTTGCAGGTCTTATATGTTTTGACAAGAGAACCAGGCAATGCTGACTGTTCCTTTTATTTCCATTCCTTTTATTTGTTTATTTTATTCTAATTTTCTACTTGTTATTAATTTAAGTAGTAGCATTACATATATTATTATATTACATTCCAGTATGATTTGTATTATGATTTTTTCTTTCACTAGTATATTTATTAAGGGACTAGTAATAGGCTATTTCTGTATCGAAAAGAATAAACATACAGTACAAGTGGGTAGTGATACTGAATATAGGACATGCTATGACTTTATTTTAGCTTACTCAGAGGTTTTTTTTTGGAATATATTACATTTTATCCTTAACAATAATGAGCAAACAAGCAGTTTTAAATATAAACCTGAAGAGAAATGAATTCATGGTCCAGCTTACTACAGTAGATTGTAAGAGAACAGAAGCATCTTGTGTTTTGTAATTTGTATAAAAATAATCTGGTATGGTTGATAATTTTTCAGTGTTAAGCTATTTGAAATCCTGTCAGCATCTATGAGGTATTTAAATTCCAGGAATCCAGCTGATTTTTCTGTTTTTAATTTAATCAATTTTCATTTTACAGTTATTAACCCATTATCCCACTGATTGCAAATGGACACCATTTGTTTCACAGGGTATCATATGTAGAAAAAAAAAATGAAGTCCACAATTTAGATTTTTCTTTTAGAAACATATATTATATAGATAAATTTTTTTTCTCAATCTTTTGTTACAGTTAAACCAACAGTTATTGATGTCGACATTTACGTCAACAGCATTGGGCCAGTGTCTTCAATTAATATGGTAAGATTCTATTATTTATTTTATGAATATGCATATTGAGGGCTATATATGCATATTTTTCTCACAGTAAATGGAATTAAATACATAAATCCAAAATGCATTGATTTTGAATGTGATGTTAAGATTCTAGCCTGTATGCTGGTTAAGAGCTGCTTCTTTAAAAATGGGGCATGATGTGATGTTATCTAGTATATACATCTGTAGCAAGAATGTGAAATATCCAACTACCATTAAGATCTTAAGGAATTCTACCTTAAATTTCAAAATGTAGACAATTTCCATATAGTTAATTATACAGCAGATATACTGATCCCTAACTGGTGTTCAACTATTTCTTTTTCTTTTTGACAGTTGGTACTTTTACCTCATGCAATTAACAGCGTGCCTCCATTGATCTAGCATCACTGTTTGTTGGCACAGTGCAGTGTACAATTTTGTAAGTTTTTTTAATATAAAAAAAATATATATTAATGTTTACATTGATTTCTAATACTTTGCATAAGCGTAGTGGTACAATTATACTGTATTACTATAGTGCTGGGGCCTGGTTACCAACCCTCTGTTAAACATTGCAGTAGTTGGAGTATGCAGAATTGGTAGGTGGTGGTTGATTTTCAGTCTACGTATTAGGGGAAGTCAGATGTCATTCAGTACTAGTATGGACTGTTGCGTCTGTGGAGAGAAAGGTAGATAATGTTTATATATATATATATTTACAAAATGAATTTGTAGTGTGCCACATCATGACTCCCCCACAGTAAGAAATATACAGAAAATAATAGCAATCTCACCAACATATACTAATGGTGCAGTATACATGCTCTGCCTTTGTTTTGTATTAAGAACAAAAAATCAATACACATTTATGGGCGAAATTTATTAAAGGCGAAACGATTGCCCGAAGTTAAATTCCGATCGATTCCGATCATGTGATCGGGAATCAATCAAAATTCCAATCGTGCGATCGGGAATCGATCGAAATTCCGATCGTGCGATCGGAATCGATCGAAATTCTGATCGTGCGATTGGAATTCTGATTGTGCGGTAAAAGTTCCACATTTGATAAATTTCGTCCAGTGAATCTGTAGGTTATTGGCTGACATACTCTGAGCCTTATTGAATATGTGGCTAAATGTAAAATAGTTTTAGTTCTATAGCAATTCTTTTTTGGGGAAATAAATGTCTTGAGTATGATGCAAAACAAAAAATATGTAGTAACAAGGCAAGTGACAGCAATCAACTGGTCACGTGCTTTGCGGAATTAGAATAATAAAAAATAAATAACTGGTTATTCTGGGTAAGACTTGGAGAGTTTGCCTTTGTAAAAATAACTTCTATAAAGTTCTCAGCAACTTGATACATTTTTTACTTATTATTGTTAATGTGATAACATATTGCAAGTAACTTGTTTCATAGAAGGGTATATTTGTTGTTTTTTCCTTCTAATAAAGAAAGTTTTTAAACATTTTATCGAACATCATTTTAAATGGGAAAAAAATAATTTATAGTAAGCCTGTTTCACTGTAGGCCTTACAGTTAGTAAGAACATCCTTCATTTGTAATTATGAACTTGGGAAAAAGAGAAACAACATAGCCTACTGATATTTAAAATGGAACAGAGAAATGATCTTCTTGTTACCAGAGATAAAAATAACTTTGGAAGCTGTTTGTATTATGGGCCCAGGGTATGGGTCACTCTGCCTTAATCTGTGAATTCCTCCTGATAAAAACAAGAATCTAAAATATATCTATCTAAAGAATTTGTATTATATATATATATATATATATATATATATAAAAAAAAATTTTATTTCAATATCAGCTCTCAGTGTTTATTCACAGATGTTGTACTCAGAGAAGACTGCATGGAATGTATATTCCAGTTGCAACAGTTTCTTTCCATATAGCATAGAAAGAAGTAAAGCAGCAGTATTTTCAGTTTTGTCTGAAAATTTACAACACAAAACAGAACAAGTATATGTTTTAAGAGTTTGGAAGAAATGTGAGTTTGTCTGAAACAACAACAAAAAAAAACGATGCTTGTTCATTATTTATCTTATTTCATTTATGGTCAAGACCAGAAACTATTTTTTCTGAACATATAAAGATTTTCTTTTGTTTAGTTCAACTTTATAATTTTTTGTTGTATAACTGGACAAAGGCAGTAAATATAAAGTAAAATACACTACAAACATCTACGCATTATACAAAAATGTGCATGTTTTTTTACAGAAGATTCCTTCTGTACAGAAGCAGATTTCCTTAATATGTGAATATGAATAACCGGTAAAGGTACCAAGTGTAATGAGATATAGTAGTTACTAGTGAAATATTGGAAATATATTCCCAATAATCTTCAAAAAAAGTTCCAAAATATACAACTTAACAGTTGTTTTTGGAATTGTTTTACTTCCTGTGATGAAGACAGCCAGTAGTATGTTAACTCTCAGGCCACGCAAAGGTGGAATTTAGAAAGGTCCTTTTTGACTTATTTGCCACAGTTTGATCTGTTTTGCTGCTTTTTGCTGCCTTATGACCATTTTTTTCTTTTTGTCCCATATTCAATATCCCTCAATTTATATAAAGCCAGATAAAATTTACTGGTATTAAAAAAGGTTGATATCAATAAATATCAAAGCATTTCTACCAAAACACTTTACATTACCTTCAGTGGAGCTCCTTTTCGATCAATATTGCCAATCTTTCCAATAGTATTTAGGACATTTTTCAAAACCATCTCCATAGAGAAAAAAGGGGCTTCGCCACCCTCAACCAGGCAAACACTTTTCAGCACTAAAGGTCTTAAGCAGCTTAATAAATACCAATATCGCTGATATCAATATTTTCAACCTAATTAAAGGTATATCAATATTGACATATCAGGAGAAAAATTTTACGATTTTTTATAATATCCCCCAAATGCTTAAAGTCATTTGCATACACTAGGTACAGTTTGCATCATATGTGTGTTTATTTGATGATAATCTTCTAAAAAGTAGTTTGAATTAATGTGTTTCTTCTGCAGTCCGTGTTCATAACTTCCACAACCAGTGCTCACATGTTTCCATTTAAATAGGGTTCATTGATTTAATAATTGTCAATCTAAACCTCCCAGGCTCCATTTGCTGTAAAGGTCACCCAGAACCTTGACCAATATGGAAAGAAAAAAAATGAAGAATTAGATGTTAGATGGATGCTGCCATTTATTTTAAAAGTGCCTTCTCAAACACGCAGCAAAGGTTTTGTGTGTAAACCCTTCCTCAAGTGCTACAGTAAAATAATATTATTTACAGAATTTTTGGATCCACAATTTGGAATCTAGTTTTAGTTGCTTCATATTCATAGCCAATTTGTGGCTTATTTGAATCAGATTTGTTTTCAATTAAAGGTACTTTTTTTCAGATTTAGGGGGAACATTTCCTAAAGACAAGTAAATTTCTCAACTAGTAAATGCAGGAGAAAACAGCCTACGTTTAACTATTTCACTGTTTTCTCCTATTTACTTATCTGTTCAAAAACTATTTTATAATCCAAAAGAATTCTCCACCCCCAAGCTGGCGAAAAGCCATCATTCCCTTTGGAGTTGGTCCTGTCATTAATCCAAAATGTTGTGCCATCAAAAAGAGAGATCGATATCAATATGGATCTGCAATGGGAGGGACCCTCCTAGAAAAACATTAAAAAGTGTGCCTCCTGTCAACAGATTAGTATTTATCGATAAATTATTTTGATGAGGAAACATTTTTATTGATAATTTATAAATCAAGTAAATTGAAAAGTACAGGTAAATAAATCAGGAATACAAACTGTATTTATATGTAAACTCACAGAGTATATTGGACACTACTGATATCATCCACGCTAAGTGAATCACCTTATTTCCAGCACTTTACTCGTCCTTGGTATATTATTTTCATATTGCTGTATATTTTTATGACTATAATACACTAGGGGAGTTTCTTTTGTTCTCCCTACCCATATTATTTGTTCCAGAACTGCCTTTTCTCAGCTGTGCATCTCAGTATCATATTCCTGATTTCTTCTCAGGGTTCTTTGACAGAGTTCCCTACTTTTCATTGGTCCAGTGCAGGAGTTTTAAGTCAAGGTAATTCAGCATAGTCCGAACTTACCCTCCGATCCTTCGCCTCTGTTCGCACAAATTGCTATGCGCTGGCTGATGTCCTGCGCACGGACATCAGCGAATGCTTTAAAGGGAATCCAGTTTCAGCGAGGCTCGCGAGGTGATTCGAGACTGAAATCCCTTTAAAGCATTCGCTAATGTCCGCATGCAGCACATCAGCGAGCGCATAACAGTCTGTGCGAACAGAGGCGAAGGATCGGAGGGTATGTTCGGACTATGCTGAATTACCCCCAAGGTGTTCTTTGGACATTATTTGGACTTTTTATTTATTTTTTGCCTTTTGGACTTTATTTATTGACTGTTTTAAATTATTTATATTTTTTTATACATTGATTGGTTGCTTATATTATATTCACCATATATATTTCACTCTATACCTTTTATATATAGAATATCTTTTTATCTATATATTTACTGTACAGGTAAATAAAAACTGACACCAAGACATGGTAAAAACTAATCGATATGATCAAAATGGTTTTAGTAAATATGCCCCGTATTAAAGAACAAATGCCTTACATATAATCAAGAAGAGAAGTGTAAAATTTTTCGGAGGATTCCATTTTAGATGAAGTGCATATTCAGTATGTTAAAAACTGAACTGAATGATTGGAAAAAACAGTGTTGTAGAACTGCCCAATTTTGTATGTTTTCATTTTAAATTTTGTTGACTATCTACACTGCTTCAACGAGAAATCATTTTTAGCACTGAACATTCTCTCTTTTAAACATTATTATATTAGTTTTGTTTAAATGGGTATAATTTCAGAATTGACTTTTAAAAATTGTATAAACATATCATTTTGATATTGGCTGGTATGTTACTACATTGTAAGAAATCACATAAAAGTATATTATTTATATAAACTTAATATAGCTAAAACACATAAATACAGTAAAATTCCATTGATCTGGAGTCTAGTACCTTAGAAATCCTGATAGTCTGGCACTTGAGAAATGATTGTATTGCCACACTCTATATTTTCAGGCTTATTGTGAAGGTGTTATTTTATTTACATTGTAAGACTACAGTTATTGATGTACGTACTTTTTATTTTATAAATTGAGATAAAGTAAATAGTCAGTGGAATCTCTGATTAAACACCTTGCAGGATACTGATTGATTTCCAGGACATAATGTTTTCTATGGTCAAGAAGACTTGTTAAAATTAAGACTGCAGAATTCACACATAACCTTCAAAGTGTCTCTTTATAACAAGTGCCAAATAAGACTACAAGCATTCACAGCACGGATTCACAGTAGCTGCATTGTTCTGGCAGGCAACCATCAAAAATGTAAACATCAATAAAACCCAAATTTATATGTAATAACAAAAATTGTGATTGCCTATATTTTCCTCAGGAAGCATAAGATACTCATCTAGGCTCATCTAAATATATATTTTAGAAAGACATCTGAAGAGTGTACTAATTATCTGTAGTAAATGGTAGTTCTGAGACAGTGTAACAACTGCTTGAACATATCAATTCCATGTACAAAATGGAATGTATATCATATAACTTGCATCAACTTCTTATTAAAAAAACAACAACAATCTTGTCTTTCACAATTCTGGAATTTCCATTGTAACATCGCCAAAATCGGCCCCTATCTCTCTCAGGCCATTGCTAACACCTTCATGCATGTCTTCAAAGTATCCTGCATAGACTATTGCAATGCCCTTCTATCTGGACTTCCAGTTTCCTACCTCTCCTCCAGAAGGGACAGCCTTTCTCGCTATTCCATGGCTCCCCATTAAAAAAAAAAAGATTTACAGTGTCCTCATTTTGACATTTAAGGCACTTCAATCTATTGCTCCACCCTACATTTCTTCACTGGTGTGCCCATATATTCCTTGCTATCAATTCCGTTCCTCACAAAGCAATTGGCTTAGCGTGCCACATACCAAATCTGTCCTTTCTCGTCTTAAACTCTTCTCTCTTGCAGGAATTTTATACCCTTTTATCTCAGTCCCCCTGTACTTTAAAAACTAGAGTGAATATTTTTTCCCTCTTGGAACACTAGCATTGGTTTTATGCATGAATTAAATATCATATTTTATCCTTAAGTAGCTATTTATGCTTATTATCGGTATTTATAGACCAGTGAACCAGTACTTTGTTACAGTTCTTATTACTTTCCTATCTGTGTATGTAAGTCTTCCTTCCATTTAGACTGTATGCTCTATGGGGCAAGGTCCTCCATTCTCTTGTTTAAATCGTGACTTGGCACTTAGAGTGATGTATCCTCATTATTTTATGCTAGTTATTTACTTCATTTGTACTATGTTAAGCACTTTTCCCATGTCTGTACTATATTTGTATTGCTGAATTGTACAACATTGCCTAACTTTGGGGCCCTTTATAAAGAAAATTGTACATACACACAATTATAGATCCCTACTACCAGTGAATGCTAATGTCTGATTGGTTAATATGGGTTTCTAAACCTCAGTAAACGAGTGCCCCTGTTGATTAATTCCCCTGAATGTCTTTCTTATGAATCTATATGTTTTTGTTGCGGTTTATGTTTTTGTATATGATTTAAAAAATAGAATTTTAGTATTTAAAGATAAGTTGTATTTATTTGTATATATTTAAAAGTTTAGCTGACAATAGACAATTAGTTATAAATATTCTACAGCATTGAAATTTTCCCTATAATTTCCTTTAGAAACTAAACTTATTTGTGAATTGTGACCCATGATAAATATTAGGTGGGAGTAATTACATTTCTTATAAAGGATTCCATTATTTCACTACATGAAAATGGTATGTATCAAGAAGAAAGAACATAATAGCGAAAAAGAAACCCTGACAGCAATCAATTGTACCTCTCTTGTTCAAGAAACCTGTTCACCATTTAACCATCTTTATTATTTCTGACCAAAGGATGTCCTACATTGTTAATTTTTAACAGTTATTTTTCCCATTTTTCAATAGTAAAAGCCGTAAGCATGCAAATGCTGGGATATTCAGTTTACATTCTAACGTATTGTACATTTTAAAGTAAACATCTGTTGTTTTTTTTGTTTTTTTAAGTGAAAATATGTTGGAAAACAGTTGTTCTTTTGTAATCAACTAAAATTGGAATGAAAAAGAAGTGCAAATGACCTACATCTGTGTTCCATCTATAAAGACACAGACCGGTTTATTCAGCTCATGCTGTTATTGTCAGCATAACATTTATGTAGAAGTATTTAATTTCATCTCTGACTAAAGAGGCTAAATCAGGAAAGTAGTACAGTTGTAGACCATAACCCAGGCCTAAAAAGTTGTCACCTCTGCCTCTCTGTATAATTCTGAACTAAAGCTACTGCACACATTAAGTGTATCCTTGTTACTGTGTGTAACATTTAGGTGCCAAGTAATAAAAGACTAAACACTCATATATCTGTTAAATAAATCGAACATTAAAGCCAAATCAATTCAGAAATCATGTTTGAATTTAATTAAATAATTCCACCTACAATTTTAGGTTTTCCTTCCATTTATTTAGTAACAATCACCTATACTATTCTCATTGCTACAGGGCTAATTAACTAATGGGCTTGGATGTGCACTGAAGTGTCCACTGAATTCTCTGCAGCTCAAAGCTGAAATAATTTATTATGAACCCCACACTATGGCTATTTTAGAAGATTGTTGTATTAAATGGATAAAGATGCTGAGTGGTAACTATTGAATCTGCATACCACATTGCTTCAACAATCTATTTCAAGAGCAGGCAATGAGGGTAATGTAAACATACCAAATGCAGGGCTGTATTGAATTTAATACAAACATTGCACAATTCTATTTATAACCCACTCTCTTAAAGGGGAATGCTGTTATTGTTTGTTCCAATGTTCATTTTTAAAGCAGGGGACCTATGAAAATGAAATTGTTCTAGCCTGAAATCAGTGCAGCTCTGCATTTCTTATATTTCATGTCTTCTTCTGTTAATGCAAACACTGGCATATATTCAACTAGTTCCTTTAAAATAGGTTTTAAGTGTCAAAGAGATGAAATTATAAATTGCATGAGAATATGGGTTAACCTGTTTAATAGCAGATTAACCCTTTAACCAGTACACTTAACCACTGTGCTTCAGTACATATAAATATTTGTTTTCTTGCAGGAATCAAAGTGTAGCTTATTAAAATGATGATGTACCCGGTATATTTTACCCTGTGATCGAAACATATTCCTCATATAACCATATGTTATTAACTAGAGAACCTATTAAGAACAAAACCTGCTACATGGGGGTGTTTAGTGCCATTTTTATGGTCAAATGTTACCCAGTGTAGTAGTTTTTGGAGCACCCACAGGCAGCCACCCCTTTCATTCAATCTCAATTACTCAAATCTCCCAAACTGACTTTAATGGTGTGATAAACCTGGGGAAAAAAAGATGAGCAAGATTATAAAGATTATAGAGCTGGTGCACCTTTGAACTAGGATATCTAGATTAATCCTTTCCAGGTCTTAGTTACCTTGTAAATAAACAATAAAAAAAGTAAAATCATGTCAGTTTCTGTTTTCATACTTTGATGGAAATTTATCAAAGTTCAAAAGGTTTTACAGGTTTTTCTTTTCAAGCTGGTATCACCTATTTCAAAAAGCTTTTATTGTCATCTTGAATGTCACTTTTTTGATGAATTTTTTTACATTGTTGTTTTTGGTGTAAAATCAGAAAAGCCTTTTAAATGTCCACCTTTGACTCTGTTAAGCAGACGTAAAAAATTTGATTACAGACACTCAAAAAAATCATCAAGGCAAAATCAGTAAGGCGTGTTACCTTTAAAAATTGTTTTTTGTGTGTTTTTTTAATCCCTGAATGCGAATACTGAGGAATATAATCCTAAATTTTGCTACATCATGTATCATTCACTTTTATAAGCAGAATCTTATAAATATCTTATCTTATGGATCATGTTTGGTCAGAGTTTTTGAATGTATGTTCTATGGAAATAGTATAATGTGTTTAAAATAAATTGCACCAGGGAGATACTATAATGACAGTTTATTAGTGCTAAATAAAATACATTTTACATTGTGTGCTTTATATAATCAAATCTAAATGCCAGAGCTAAATCATTTTCACTTGATTAAGTTAGGGGATAGTGTGTGCTCTTTGTGTAAAAAAATTGTTTCTCTTGAACAAAATTATTAATATATAACAAGTATGTGCTATATACTTAACTCATTGCATCATATCAAATTTTGGGATAGATCATTGTTTAGAAATGTATTTACCAATAGGTATAATGTATTATTGAACTATGTGTATTACTGTTTAGTTTTTGGTAGCAATTATCTAGGTTTGTTTGACATTTTATTTAAATTATTAACTGATGTATGATGCACTGAATTTTCTAGTGTAGTCATACTTTTAACAGATTTACATTATTTGCCTGTTTGACTCTGATGGACACCTGGAAGCGCTCTGAGAGTCTCCCTTTTTCTGTGACTCTTGCATTGTTCCTGGGTTTTTGAGTTTGTTCATAACGCTCACTGGTACTGCATTCTAGTCTTTCAGGCTGCCTTATCTTTACAGTACAAGGGTAGGTGCAGCTCTTTACCCTCACCTCGGTGTGTGGCCTGCCTCCCCTTTCTGCTTGCTTTCCTGCTCCTGTTATTGTCTCTGAAATTCTTCTTTGGAAATGAATCTCTATCCCTTTCTCATTGGCTTTAGAAACCCCACTGGCTTCCCCACTGCTCTCTGGTTATGAGTGATAGTTATTCTGGGTTTCTCTGGTGTGGGACAAAGCTGTTGTCTCATTGTAATATATCTGTAGATGATAACAATTTCATTATTGGAAGGACCTGGATTTGGAATCTATGCTAGTCACTGATTTCTTTGCGCTAGTATCTGTTTACCTAAGGAACAAGTATGCTTCTATCAATGGACTTATCCTTTGATCTTCTAACACAGTTGATGTGAAAACTTACTTAACTGGGACAATAAATAGAGATTTATTTTACTCTTTTTAGACTGTCTCTGCAGGTAATTATATCTTCACAAATTCTGAGAAGAATATGGGGTCTCCTGAATTTCTCCTTTACTTTTTAAAGGATTAATATTGAAAAAATGTAGGAAACCATAAAAGGATGATGAAATGGTACATCTAATTGTTATTTATCTGCTGCATATGGAAAGTAGGTCAGAAAATGAAAGTTATCACATCTGAACTTTAAGACAGAAATGACAGGCTCTTACCTTACCATTCTGAACTAAGAAGATTAATGATTTATTTTTCTTTTCCTAGGGTGCCAAGAGTGCTGAATATAACAACCTTAACCATCGGCCAGTGAAAAGTACCATTAGAGTACACTATAATGGTGTTACAGTACTTTGCAAAATCAGACACCACTCTTTCATTCTTTTTCTGTCAAGTCAAACTGGCCATTAAGTACCATTAGTATGACCAATAGTCAAAGTGGCAATTACTATGTTATTTATTCTCCATCATCAGGAAAAAAAGCAGAAAACATATACTTAACAGAGAATTGTACTGAAGCCTCAACAACTAAATACAATATGTTATTTTTTAGTATTAACTATGTGTAACATTAACCGTCAGAAGATTATGTTCAGAACAGACTTGCTTTTATTTTTTTGCAGAAATTTGCAGGAGTATTTTTCCATGCTATGTTTAAAAACCTCCAATCAGTCTTAGAAGCAGAATGGATTTTCTGCTTCGTACTACCCAAATCATCTGAAATGCATTCAGAGATGTTCAGTATGGACTCTGGAATGGCCAGTGAGTTATTCTGAAAATATGAGCAACTGCTTTGTTTGATAGGCATGTCTTGATCTTCTCTGCAGTGGGCTTGGAGTCATTAAGGGCATGATGCCTTCAAAAGCAATTGGCATATCATGGTTCCTGAAGAACAACAAATGTATCACCACTTCAAAAAAGCCACATCCTAGCAAGGACTTACTCATATTGTAAGCTTAAATTTAATAGTAAGTTATGGACTGTTAACTCTTTAAAAAAAATGTTTTTGTTTTTGTAAATTGTTGTGTTTTCTGTTAGAAGTTCATATAAAATAATTTAATTTGAACATTTTCAACTGATTGCGAAAGAGCCATCACAGTGATCTAATTAATGCAGATGTTTGCAAGACAGATCCAAAGCTGTTATACTTGCAGCTGGAATGAAAGAAGTCTGACTGCAATTGTAGAGAAAGGATAGAAACAGTGTTGTAGTTTATAGTGCTTTCACAAAGAGAGGACACACATCAAACCGTTTACTTCTTGCACCTTGTTGCATCCTATTCAGTTTGATATATTCATTAATGGCATCACTGTGAGGGGACTGATTATTGGGGTAGTTTCAACCTTTTCTCCATTATTCGGTTTTGTTGAATTAGCTGCGTTATCTCATTTTTTTTTTAAATTTCACTGCATTTTTCTATTTCATTCAATTTATGTAGTGCTATCTAAAATTTATCAATATCAAAAATGATTGATGCATTAATACTACTACACTTCATATTATTTTCAGTGGAGCTTCTTTTCAGTTGATATCGATATCATTGATCTTTTCAACGGGACTTAGAAAAATGATCAAAACCATCTCTATAGGTAATAATGGGTTTGGTTTTTGCCACCCTCAACCAGCCAAACACTTTTTATTGAAAAAGAAAGGTCCTAAGGGGTTTAATAAATATTGATATTAGTGATATTGATATTTTCAACCTATTTAAAGGTATATCGATATTGATATCCCAGGCGAAAACTTTTTCCAACTTTTATAAATATCCCCTTAATTAGTGTTAAAACAAAAAAGTGACTCATTGCAAATGACAAAATGATCTGCAACAGAAATGAAAAAGTCATATGCTTCAAAAAGTTAATTTGGCAGTACGTGAAATGGGACATTTAGGAAACAGAAATCTAAATACAAAAAAAAGTTTTGATACAAATTTACTGTCAGCAGACTTGTTTCTAAAAGTTAACATTTTTGGATGAAAGTAATCTAATAATGTACTTAAGTGATGGACAGAGAAATTGGATCTATGTACAAGAAAATAGAGAAGTAATTGTTAATATGTTTGTCACTTGAGTTGCAACATACACTAGTGTGAATGCAAGCGCCAAGCATATTTTTCTATTGTACTTACCAGAGACAGTGTGAACGCTCCCTCGCATTCACATCACTTCCTGTGTGTTGCATTTTGGGCGCAGTGCACATATGCCGGCAAAAATGCAACACACAGCGTTCCGGACCCAGCAAATGCACATCATACGCTGGTGTGTCTGGAACTAGGTAAGTATCATAGGCTTTCATTGATACGTACTTTTTTTTTTTTACACGAGCGTATGATGCTCTGTGCCTCATACGCTCATGCGAACCTAGTCTAAGAAGACAGTATAGATTATAGGAAATAAACTTATAGATATTTCAAGGGAAGTAAGATTATTTGAGGTACAAATATTTTTCAAATGCTGAAGACTGATGGAACTAGAAGCACAGTCTTAGGTTGGAGTGAGAAAAATTGATCCCTGTGTTAAAAAGCACTTATGTTTGTTTGGTGATACATAAGAGATGGTATTCTCACATGGTAAAGACAAAGACAGGTAACAATAAGACATAAAGTCCAGAAAGTATTTTGTCAGATTTATTTGTTGTTACAAAACACATCCAAGGTGGATCATTCATCAAGTCATTGGAAGTAACTTTAGCATGGAACTTATTCAATGGGCACAGAATACTCACTGATATAATGAAAGGTGGAAGCAATATTGTTGTGGGTTAAACCTGTCATCTTACCCCTACCTATTAATCAGCAGAGAAAAAGGTTAATAGTCTTGGGATGGAAAAACATTAATCCTTTCCTTAAACTCCCAGCATGTGAAGTGGGGCCATAAAAGCTAAAATATCCTTAAGTACCTTCACAACTTACGTTTTTTGGGGTTGGGGTAATGTTATGTAACCATGAAAACTCATTGTCCTTCCCCTTTCTAAGAACAAAGAAGAGTAAAAATGCCTCCTAACACCTTTCTTTATGTCACACAATGGTGACTTGCTTTAAAGTGAATACCAACTAAGACCAGCATCTGAAGGTGGAGTGAATCTCTTTTAGTTACACAGCCATTACAACCAAGTACAATAGAAAAAGTGATAACTGCTTATGGAGAATGATTAGTTCATTGTTTGTTGTGCTGTACATACTGTATTTTATAGGTTTATATTTTAAAAGCATGCTTTTAAAGCTGGAGTTGAAGTGCCCCAACCATCACTTTCCAGATACTGTGCTAGCCCAATTCCACCTTTTGCCATACTGCACTGCCCCACAACACTCCCCATTCCCCATACTGCATTGCACCCCATTCCCCATTATGTGCTGCCCCACAACACCCCTCATTCCCCATACTGCACTGTCCCCACAACCCCCTCCCATACTGTACTGTCCCTGCAACTTCCCTCCCATACTGTGCTTCCCCAACAACCCCCTCCCATACTGTAATGTCCCTGCAACCCCCCTCCCATACTGTGTTTCCCCCACAACCCCTTTCCTATCTACTACTCCCTAGTACTATTCCCTATTACCACCTCCCTACTCCATGCCTTCTGAAGGAGAGTTGGTAATACCTTGGTGCCAAACCCCCTCCTTTTCCTTGTCCCTATTTATCTCTTGTAAGAGATGCAAACTAAAAGTGGTGTACTAACCGCTACGATCCCCAAACAAGACAATAGAATTACGGGTGCACTGGAAAAATATCCGGACGGCTTGTAATACAGAGAGCAAATATGTGGAATCCGGCACTCTGATGTAGGTAAACGAAATCCTTTATTTAAACATAATTAAAATGTGCAAGCATAAAAACAA
>WMED01009228.1:0-16433 GCA_019650415.1 Pipa parva | reverse complement strand
TTTGCTAATATTTGGACACAAATGGGAAATGCTAACATTTTTTACACAAACTAATAATTAATGTAAAAAAAAGGATGCAAATTGCTAACATTTTTATGCAAAAATTGAAGTTACCATTAGGTGCACTTTTAGTGGTAAATAGCTGTTATTTTTTAGCACCTATTTTTACTGTTGTAATAACGCGATAACGCCACTTGATACATTTCCCTCTTGTAGTTCTAAAAATGGCCTAAATTATAAAGTCCTACGGCAGGCTGTTGGGGTCTTAAGGGAGGAATTCACCATAGTGTGAAGTGAGGTGCGGATCCTTCGCCTCACTTCGTACAGACTGTTATGCGCTCGCTGATGTCCTACACTCGGACATCAACAAACACTTTAAAGGGATTCCAGTCTCGGCGAGGCGACTCTTTTGGTCTCGCCGAGACTGGAATCCATTAAAAGTGTTTGCTGATGTCCGCATGCAGGTCATCAGCGAACGCATATCAGTCAGTGCAAAGTGAGGAGAAGACTACGCACCTCACTTCACACTATGGTGAATTACCCCCTTAGTCCTGCACTTCTAACAATAAGACGTATTTACTGAAAATGTTATCCGATTAGTTTACAATTCCATTTTACACATTACAGCATTAGGTGGTTGCAAACTGATTGCATTTAACTAAAAGCAGTCAATGGTGTCCAGTGACATGAATATTTTATAACTGACCCAGATTTGTCAACTGATCTAGCCTAAGTATACTTAGTTCAATAGAGCAATGTATTGTGCTGGTTTGTTTTTCACCACTGTGAATATTTTCGTTGTACCGATTCTCAGGGAATCAAATGGCATTTAATAGAAACTCTCACAATAAGCCAATCAAAGCTCTACTTTACAAAACAGCTGTAACAATTCACCACTATAACCCCAATTATTTATAGGAAAATAGATACACGTGGATTAATTGTTTTGTTTTATATATGTAGTTCATTTTTTGCCAGGTTTAGTTCAAAGCATATATGCCATATGTTTGCATTTGGAAGAGGAGTGTGGTAGATCAAGGAGTTAAAGTTCTCTGAACTCAGATGAAATGTTTGAAAATACTTTGTACTTTATCTTTTCGGTGTAAGCAAAGGAAGGATATGCACCAGCAAACATAGGGCTTGAGAGAGTGAGAGAGAAGGCATGGATATATATATATATATATATATATATATATATATATATATATATATATATATATATATATATATATATACATGCAGAGTTTGTAATTTGAAAGTTGTGCAACTTTTAGCCTTATAATAGGCGTCTCATGATATGCTCCTGCCAGAAAAATATTATAGATATGAGATATGACAATATTGTGGGCTGGAAATAACTGATCTTATTAGTATATATAATAGTTCTTTGCATGGGTTACTGTCCATGGTTATGAAATATTTAAGCACTGGGCAACCCACTTTCTTCCAGGCATTGCTGAACTATTGGTTCTGGAGTTTTAATTACATTAACATTCATTATTAATGATATTTAAATAGAAGAACATATTAAAAAAGCAAGGTTTTTTTTTTTATTTATAGAGTTTAACCATTCATTTTAGTCTCCTACTTTTAGCGAGCTTATAACCCTATTTCCTTTTACAATCACACAAGGTAGCACCAATTTTTTTCACACTCCAATTAATGGTTTATTTTTTGACTATAGGAGAAAGGTGGGGGGCACAAATAAGACTTGTGCAAGAATACAATATTATTTTATGACTAGTGAAAATGAACGCTAATAGGCAGTTATTCACTAAGGTACGAATTTGACTGTCGAATTCACAAATCGCGGATTCACATAGTAAATCCGCTACAATTTCCCCATTGTAAATTTGCAACAATTTTCCCATAATAAAGTCGTGACTGCGACAATATTCACATTATAAAGATGCAACTGCGACAGTAGCAGTCTATTGCGACTGTCTTTATCTGGCGAATTCGCACCTGTACGCAACAATTCGGACTTTAGTGAATAACCCCCTAAGCCTTCTAGTTAAGTCTGCTTCACAAGTTGGAGTTGCCTGATGACAAAATGAATTCCCATAAATTCCTGTTTATAAATTTTGTCATAGTTCTTGGAGTAACACAATGGTCTGAATGTCAATACACTAACTCCTGCAGTAATAGAGGTACAAAGTGAGCAGAATGTATGTGAGCTAATTGGTAATAACAGGGTCATAGATGTCAGCTGCTCTAAATCTCCCAGAACAGTCCCAATTCTGGAAACTCCAAGGAGGTGAAGCTTAAGAAGATGTTTTAAAACTGAAAAAGAGAAAAGTCATAACTTGTAGTTAATTTTGGTTTTGAATGTTGGGAGTTCTGGTTGAGGTTTCCTACACTGATCTATAAGCTTGCTTTTTAAGGATGTTTTTTTTTATCCTTTTAAGAACAAAGAATAACTTAGAAATACAATGTTTATGTCACAAAGATAAATCAGAATGGTAGGATTATTTTTTTTTTTGAATTTCACACCTGTCAGCTTCTGGCTGTAACTCAAAGATGCACCAGCGAGCATCAAACGAATATGCTTGTCTCTATTTCTTTCAGGCTGGATGATTGATGCAGATAGTCGTCCTAAGTTTAAAGAGCTGGCTGCTGAATTTTCCAGAATGGCAAGAGACCCACAGCGATACCTGGTCATTCAAGTGAGTATCATCTACCTACCCATACATTAGTGTTTTAGTATGGAATATTAAGATAAATGAATATACATAAAAAGGAGAAATATTCATCATGTGCAAGTCAGTGATAAAAATTACAATAATTTTACATTTATGTCAAAAATGCTTTTGAGACTGCCTGTTTAAAAGGTTCTTTTTCAAGATTTAAGACCCACATCTATGGGTAGAATGTTCAGTGTACTCACATCCACTTAGTCAGTTTGGGCAAGCAAATGAAAAAATCCCAAGGAGAGGATTACAGATGTAATATAGGATCCTTTTAAATGAATATGTAAATATTACTATTTTACTGTATGGAAACTTTAGCGCTGTAGTGCTTTCCACTTTCTAGATCTTTTTTTTATTACTGTGAACATATATGTGTTTTTATCTGTTTATATCTGATACCAACTATCAACAGTATATATATATATATATATATATATATATATATATATATATAAAGACAAAATTTCATTGTTGAAATACGTCATTATTGATAAATATAAATTGAAAGCAGCTAATTTTGCAGTGTTCCACAATTATGTTCACCTTCGATTGCAAATTGATATCCTTTTCTATGGGAAAACTTTAATGACTGTGGCTAAGTCACAGGACCAACTCCATAGGGAATAATGATAACCCCTTTGGGTGATAAAATTAGAAATACACGAAAATGGCAAAATTGGAAGAAGAAAAACACAGATTCTCCAAAGATAAACAGTCAAAACTATTTTTGACAGTAGTAAAAAAAAAACCCATTGTGTTTAAGGAAGGGAAAATTACAACTTGCTCCACATTTTAATCATCTCTATGTTGTAGAAAGGCACCTCAGCATTACTGAACTTCTGATTACCAAATTTTGAATTAAAGTCAGACAATCCTAATTATCAAATGTGAAGTTATTTTCACTATGAATTTTTTTGCTATCCATTTTCTCCTATCTTTTCACAGGGTAGGCACAGAATATTATATACAAACTATAGTTGTCACATTGTTTTCTACAAACAACCAAAGCTTTTGTACAAAGATCCTATTTTTTCTCCTAGTTGACTAGGACCATTTAATGACTCTTTGCAGTGCCCTTACTAATATAGAGAGAGATCTTCAATGTATTGATTTAGTTGCAGCTCTGATACGAGTGTGGTGGCTGTACAGAGAGATCTGACTGCAGTATTTAGCACAGGAAACCACATCAGATTTCTCATTGAAATGAAGGTGAGCCTGAATCTGTACATCGTACAGTGTAGTCACATTACATGTACAGTAAACAGATTATCCAAAGTAGAATTCAATGGTTAGTAAATGTAGCAATTACTATGGGGCAATTATGGCAGCATTTTCATTATCTTTTGCTGTTTTTTTTTTTTTTTTGTGATAAGTAAAGTTTGCAGGTGCTGTAAAATGTTGTTATTTTTTTTCATTTGCTTCTTTTTCTTTAACTTTATTAAAATCAGCGAGATCATTTCTACAAGGACAAACTATTCCCAGTTGCTTTCAGAGGCATTTGCCTATATAAGCCAGAAAAGACATTTCATAAAACAGTAACCTCAGTCAATGACTGAAGCATTGCCTAGACCCTACAATTAGTTACCTTAGAATATGTAGTTCACATGCAACATTCCCTCAGGTAGGGAACGGGGCAAGCGTTGGAACAAGCACTGTGCTTATCCTTAGAATTCAACAGCTGTTTGCTTTACAGATGCAGATGTTTTGTAAGCTTCTAGGTACACATTCTATCCATTATAGCAGCAATTTGGACCCATTATAAGCCAATACATCTTGATGATAACCTGTTGCCTCTGCTTTATAGTAAAGAATACATTAAATCAAGATTTCACAGTATCCCTCTTACAACTACTGAATATAATAAGCTTATTTACATTCTATACCTAAAATTCCTTATGTAAAGAAAAAGAAAAAAAATGTAATTACCTTTTAACAACCTTTTGCAGGTGGCTCATTCGGATACATAATTCCATGTGCTTGTGTGCCTCGTATTTCATTTTTAGTGCATTTTTTTTACATAAATAAAATTAAACAATTCTTTTCAGCTTTAGTATTCTACATTTGAACCCTTAGAATAAAGTTGAAACCCATAAATGATTACTATTTAGACTGCCTGGCCCTTTTTTCTTTTAGAAGTACAGTAGATGAAAGTAATGAGGAAAACTATGGCTTTCTACAATGTCGTGCACGTGCCTCTTTACCTAGTTGCACCCTGCCATATTCTGGCAATTTCAGTTCTTGGAGTAGTTGAGATTAATAGGCGACTTGATTATATTGTTGCTTGACCACTGTACAGAACAGTGCTAAGAAAAAATAAATTCTGATAAGGATTGGTATAATGATCCAGAATCCTTTATTCTGTGATAGTTGAAGTTTGGAGATACTGTTATTTTCTGTTTTTCTTTCTTTACCTTTAGTTTAAGCTACAGCCATTGAAATAAATTCTACAAGGAATCACCAGACCATGGCAAACTGTTCTCAGAAATTGATTATTTTAGAAAAAAAGAGAAAAGGAGGAATACAATAAAAGAAAAGCAACTTTGTTGATGGACTTCCTTGATGTATAGCTTTCTGATTTGGTCACAATGTCTCTGGAATAGATCAAATTATGCTGGTTTGGACGAATTGTCTGAGGCAGATTAATGCTCTTCTGTGTGATATTGTGATGGACTCACATAACCTTTTTATTTGTACTTGACTGAAAGCTTTTACTTATGATGGAAGAAAACTGGAAGGTAACATAAGAAAGCAGTATTTTACTTGATAGGGAAATGGAACATACAACAGACAAGGTGAAAACATCTACAGTTAAAGTAATTAAATAAAACAGACAAATTACAGTCTATTTTAAGAACTTTAAATAAAATACATCTGTGTGTTTGTGCTTGTGATATCCATTCTTGCATCTTCACTTTTTGATAATGCAACTACAGACCCGATTTATACTGTATATACATAGAAAAAGATAACTATCACTGCACTCAGCACATACTACTACAAGACCCTTCACTTCATTGTGACATTAGCCTTTCTAAGTTTATATGCAAAACTGACTTTGCTACGCTATTATCTTCATGATTTTATGCTTGTAATTGACTTACAGGCCTACTTACATTATAAGCACTATCCCATATTTGTATTATAATTGTATTGTTGAATTGTACTGTGCTGTGTAACATAGCGGCACTTTATAAATAAAAATATACATACATACATACTATGGGGGAACTGCCACTTAGCGTGACAAATTCACTGTTTTGATAAATATGCCCATAATCTTTCTCTGTTAACTGAACAGTCTTATTTCAGAATATCATTTATATCATAACAAGAGGTTATTGTACTGTGTTTCCCCTAAAAATAATACAGGGTCTTATATTAATTTTTGCTCCTAAAAATGTGCTAGGTCTTAGTTTTGGGACACGGTACCAGTACAGTATATTTCTCGTACATTACTGCAAATAGAACTTATTTTGAGGGGAGGCCTTATATTTCTAGGGTTGGAAAAAACTGCACTAGGTCTTTTTTCAGGGGATGTCTTATTTTTGGTGGAAACAGGGTAATCTACCTGTTGCCTGTCTGTCTATTTGACCATGTTTCTGTCTACCCTTCCATCTTTGAGGCTGTACAGTCAATCAGTGTTTTGTAGTATTTGTAACACTATTACTAAGAACATGACTCCTACTACCTTTTAAATTGAAAAATAGAAATCTTAAAAATATGTTTATATGAAATTGTGTTTATTGCATAGATACTTTTTCTATTCTTACAATCATTATGATTTTCATGATTCAGCTATTTGAGTCATTGAAATATTTTTAACCTCACTGTAAGTAGTAACATTTCGTATCTATTGGTGTTCTATACATATAGTATAAGCATACAACCTTATTTTACAAGTTTATTGAAAAAAAATAAGGGTAATTAAAAATTGAGATGAATAAAAATGTAATAGTGATTTAACAAACACTTTTTCTTATGAAAATGTTCCAGAAATGAAGGATTAAAAATAGAACATATTTTTATTCCTGGTTATGTAGGGAGATGATCGCATGAAACTTCCCAGTCCTAATGACAGCAAGTTTTTCCAAAATCTACTGGATGAGGAAGACCTTGAACATATGATGGATGCAGAGGAATATCTTGTACCACAGGCCTTTAATATCCCACCACCCATCTACACATCCAGAACAAGAATCGACTCCAATAGAGTAAGTGCTTATTAGTGTAAAATTGGCAGATAATATAAAGATAAATTACAATTGAGATAATAAATGATGGTGATGTGCATATTTTATTGAAATATGTCATTCATTAAAGAGAGTCATTTACATTTTTTTTCTATGTACATTTTAATGAATATTAGTGTCACGCATGGTCATACAGTGCAGTTTCAGAAAAATTAAAAGAGACGGATTCATTTTTTATGCTTTACTGACCAGAAATTCTCATTGTAATAGAGCCATGTTTTGTATTCAGTACAGATGTTCCTGCTCTTTCTTTATTAAATATCTAACAGCTAAGTGGCATGCCTATTACTTTGTTAGCTGTGACATTGTCTAAATCACCAGGACCTGGATCAACATCATTTTATGCACACTTCATAACATGAGTCTCATTAGACAATAATGTTTGGCACCACTGCAGTAGGGAAAGCACTCCTGATATATTTAGAGAACTAAATATAAGAGAGAAGATAGTAAATTCTAATACCTTATTCCTCATTGACAAACTACATTCTTGCTGGTTTGAAGAAATATACTTTGATGAGAAAATACTCTGAAGTAATCAAAGCCATGCTACTGTTTGTAGACTGTAATGTTTGAGTTTAGCTTAGAGAGTAAAGTAATTTTATTTTACCTGACTGTATACATCACATTAGCCAGGTTCTTTTTGGAGTATGGATTTGTCTTTGGCTTTTTAGTTTATTTTGAATGGTGAGAGCATGTTCCCTTGATTCAGATCTTTTTTTTTTTTTTTTTGTTAATTAAAATCATTGTTGGATATATGTTGTTCTTTTTTAAAAAATATGATCATCAGTTTATACACATATCGCAAGTGTTGTATTTAAGCAAATCTTATGGAAACATTCTTGTGTGCATGAGTGATTACAGATCAGAAGTAATCAACTGTGGTTGGCACATTTTTTAACATTTTTGTCACTTACCGTCAAATTAATGAATAAATCTACATGTGTGTGGAATAACAAACTATCATTTTAAATGTCCATTTTAAAGTAAATACTCAAATAATTATAAAGATTAATTAGAAATCACTCCAGTTACTGGGCTAGCTGTTGAGCAAACTGTCATTTTGAAACTAAATTAAAGGAATTGATTCTTGTATAACTTGCCTTAGTATTCAGCAGATTGTGGTTCACAGTTTGTTTATTCATGCATAAGTTACTTGGGAACTGGAAATGTGTGTGCAGAATATTTTAATAAATGTGCATAAACCAATCCAGAGCTGTTGTGGAATGCACTTATCAATACTGTGATATCTAACATAGCTATTCATTGTCTTACATTTTATTAATCATATATAGTATATGATTAATGTGTATTATATATACATAAACATTCTTAGATATAACTTGGCAAACTAGATTGTTTTAGAGTTTAGCTGTAGTGTTTTGAACACACTTATGTACATGTCTGTCTTTAACTCCTAAAAAAAAGTAGGAGGACGTTGCAAGATATGATCCTAGATTTCTATGGCCCATGACCTGTCCAAGAGCTCTCTTTATATTTATGACATAATTTTCGTCAGATTTGGCCCCTAATATTTATATGTAAAAGAAAATTTGCTTAAGTTCTTGGGTTAACTGTAAACTTGTAAGGTAGTACTAAAGGAAGAACTGTAGTGCACATAACTTCTGAGGGCCTGGTTGCTGTGCTCTCAGCCTGCAATCCCAAAGCCCTCTAAAGTGGGTAGTTATCATCTTGCACCAGGGTCCACCCCTCCAAGCCCATGTTAATAGGTAGCAGTCAGCAAGAGCAGTAAGCATAAATTATTTTATTAAAAAAAAGGGAAACTGACAAAAATAAAAAACAAGAATCCAACCTGCACCAAGACCATGGATGGCTGAAAGCAGAGATATACTAGCCTGTTGAGTTTAAGCTAGGCTTCTCACTACATGGGAAGCTTAACCTTTACCCTTCTTAGCTTACCATGAAAACATACTCTGCTATTTGTATTAGATGCTGCAAAATGCATATTTCTCTGGAGTTTGTGTGCAGGTAACAAATGTTTGATTGTGGGTGGACAGGTTAGTTTTAGGTACACAGCTTAAAAGAACATTGCTAGCCATTTCCAAAGTCTATCCCATAGATAGCTTTATAGACAGTTAATATTTGCAAGCGGGCGAAATTTATTAAATTCGGAAAAGCCGTTAGTGCTTTTCCGAATTTAATAACTCAGGAGAATGCTTTGAAGTTTCTTCCAGTAAGTATCGCAAGATTTGCATCGTGCAATACTTGCTGTGAGAAACTTTTTTTATTGGATATATACATGGAAAGGTAGCTATACTGTATACTGCATAGCGACCTTTCCATGGATATATTTAATTTTTAAAAAGTTTCTCACGGTAAGTATCGCATGATGCAAATCTCACGATACTAACCAGGTGAAATTTCAAAGCATTCTCCCGATTAAATTTGAAAAAGCCAAAAAGGATTTTTCCAACTTTAATAAATTTCACCCTTCAAATTGGTGTCAAATTGCTGTTTTTTTCATTTGTTCATCTATTAAAATATCAGGGAGATTTGAAACTGTGGATAATACTGGAATAAATGTAACGGGCAAATAAGGCTGAAAAGACTCTTGCTTAAAATATTTTACTCTTTGCTTATCCTCTTGATGCATGACTATAGAATACAACAATAAGTCCCACACAGATTTGTTTGTAGATTACAGGAAAAAGTGAAAGCAAAGAATCAGGAATGCCTGTAACACTTTAAACTTAATAGACACAGCATGTTTCAAGCCGCCAGATTAAAACACTAGCTTTCCTATTTTTCATGTTCAAATAAAGTAGAGTGAAGACCAAACCTACTACTACCTAATACTAATGCAAATAATATTTAAAAAAAAAAATGTGTGCAGTTCATTTAAAACAGATTAATGCCCAAGCAAATCCTTCAGGTACTTATGGCAAACTTTTATGCCTACTAACTGTTGCCTTAAAATTAAGCAGCTTATTGCTTGGGGTCTTTAACTGTGTGACTTCGTACATGGGCAAGATCCCCTTTTCCAATACTAATTATCTCTATTCAGAACCTTTAAAAAAAAAACCCAGACAAGGAGCCCAATTACAGATGGCAGCTCCATAAACCTTTTTAGGAGAGCAGGAAAGAGATGTAAATTATCATCAACTCTCTATTCAGCTTCATAAAGTGAAAAATCCTTGGATTTCAGTGCTTTGTATTCACTGAATGAACTGGAGCGAACCCCCTTCTTTACCATCACTGATTCTTTTTAAGAAGCACAAAATGTGCCTTGATTGCTGCTTTGTATGGGAGGATATAGAAAGGAATATGAGAGAACTTCCACCCTCTCGTCCATTCTCTGTTGATTCTCATTTCTCTGTATTGGCAAAACTTTTATTGTACTTTAAAGGTGAGATTGTGGGTTGTGATATCAATGCAGCTGTGAGGCTAGATGCAGATCAGGCAGTAACAGTTCCACTTTCGTTGTGCAGAGATGCTAACCTGGATGTTGTGTAGATAGGCATAAACATCACATACTTATGTAATCCAAAGTATCCAATCAAACAGGGGACAACAGGCAAAGGTAGTGAACTACCAAATAATGACATTTGATAAAGGGCCCCAATGTCCAAAATATGTAATGCATCACAATAAATTTATTTGGTAGTTCACCACTTTTGCCTGTTGTCCCATCTTTGATTGGATGCTTTGGATTACAATTGGTACAAAGACGGAAGTACCGTGGGAACAGCAGCCTTTTCCTTGCAAAAGGAAGAACATTATCACAATTCCAAGGCAACACTTTATGTACAGCGATCCATACATATGGTTCCCAAAATTGGTAAATATAATAAAATAAAATAATGTACAGTATTGGATTTTAAAACAAGCAGGAGTTATGCTAAGACGTAATGATAAAATACAGAACCTCAAAAAGAGAAGATGGTTGAATATATTGTTACTTTATCACCTCAGGGTCAAGCTATCACTTGGTAGAGAAGCAGTAGGAGTAGTGTATTTACCATGCATGTGGTAGGGTGCATTTGCTAGGTAAGTCAACTGCCCATTTATTAGAAAATAACCTACTTAAAGTGTCTTCTGGTATATGTAGGGTCATACAAATCTGTTCTTGACCTGCTAACAGAAGAGTAGTGGCAATGCTTTAGGTTAGTCAGTGCTGGCTGACAGTAATCTGTTCCTTGACCTTAAATTGCATGTTGCTACACACACAAAAAAATGTGTTAAAATGCATAATGGGGCCTAACTAAAGAATTCTGTATTGTACATTGTAATTAGGTAACTATTTCCATGAAACTGAAACAGCTTTTTAAGCAGTGCATCTTGATAGCTTTCCTGTAAGTTGATACAAAATTGATCATCACAATAGTCCTACAAGTTGAAACAAAGGACATCATATTTTATTCTTTGGGTCATCAATACATTATATTACCTGAATAATACACATTGTTGAAGATATTTTTTTTTAAGCTATTGCCTCTGGATATCTTATTAGATGCTGAAAAATGAATACATATTTACCACATTCAGTTGTCCCAGTTTCTTCATTTGTGTTTTAGCTTATTTGGAAGCAACACTTTTTCTAGTTTAATAGAGAATAACTTGATAATCATAAACTATTTAACCTACAGAAGTTACTTTTCTGATGACAGACAACTCATAATTCAGCTGCATCAGAAATGACTGTGACAACTCTCCACATTTCATTACATTTTCACTACAGCTGACGCCACTGAGAAATGACTGTGACAATTCTCTACGTTTCATTACATTTTCACTACAGCTGACGCCACTCAGAAATGACTGTGACAATTCTCTACATTTCATTACATTTTCACTACAGCTGACGCCACTCAGAAATGACTGTGACAATTCTCTACATTTCAGTACATTTTCACTACAGCTGACGCCACTCAGAAATGACTGTGACAATTCTCTGCATTTCATTACATTTTCACTACAGCTGAAGCCACTCAGAAATGACTGTGACAATTCTCTACATTTCATTACATCTTCACTACAGCTGACGCCACTGAGAAATGAGTGTGACAATTCTCTACATTTCATTACATCTTCACTACAGCTGACTCCACTCAGAAATGACTGTGACAAATCTCTACATTTCATTATATTTTCACTACAGCTGACATGCCTAGTTTACCAATGAGTGTATGGTGCCAATGGTGCCATTGTACCGTAGGTCATTTTCACTGTAATAATCTGTGGCAGTGAAATCTTTCTATTGGTTTTAGGAATTGTTGGTATTTTTTTATGGCAGCAAAGATTTGATTCTGGGAATAAAACGACAAGAGATCCTTCCTTATAGATGATTATACTCAAAGCAAATTTCACTGAAAGTAGAAACACATCTGACAACCACCTTCTTTAGTAGTAAACATATTTTTTTCTCCATAATCTCTCTCTGATCTAACTATAACTTCACCCAAACAGTGAGATGTAATGGCTGCTCAAGTCCTTTATAGTGTGGTAAATACCTCTGTATGCAAAAGTAGAGAGGTGGGTGCCGAGGAGCAGGAAGACCCAATCAAGAAGTTGCAAAAAAGCAGAAGCTCCAGCACTCGCAGTAGTAAAATCAGTGAAATTTATTAAACAGATTAAGATCCAGGAAGCATAATGAGAGATCAAATCAAAGCAGCATCTCCTAACGCATTTCGCACCACGAGCGCTTAATCATATGATTAAGCGCTCGTGGCGCAAAACGCATTAGGAGATGCTGCTTTGATTTGATCTCTCATTATGCTTCCTGGATTTTAATCTGTTTAATAAATTTCACTGATTTTACTACTGCGAGTGCTGGAGCTTCTGCTTTTTTATAACTTCACCCACATTTGTGACTGTCAGACACGTGGCTATTAAAGAGAGATGAAGGATTCGAGGGATTGAGAGTTGACACTGCTTAGTGTATATTTCATAATGGAAGCCTCTAAGTTTTAAAAGTGAAACCTATTTGATGACTCAAAAAAAAGATTTTTAGGAAACATTTTCATATTATTTTGATTTTATACCCTTTGTATTTAAGCAAACAGTGCATCTAACTTATTTTGACATTAGTGATAGTAACTGTAGCATTGAAATCAACATTAATATTATTTTGTCAACTGAGAAGATATCATTTTAGAATAGTGATATAAAAAGAAGCCATCCAAATGCAGAGATAATGGAAAATCTTTTGCATAGAATATTTTTTTTTCTTTTTTAGATCATTTTGTTCAGAGAAAGCTGGTAAGCTCTCTAAATTTAATGCTAGTATTGAACATATATCTGTCTAAAATAATGGATGTCTATAAGTAGGTTGGGTCATTTATTTGAAATTTACATTGTTTGAGCTCAGTGCTTCTTAAATATATTTCCTCTTTATACCTTCAATCTCTGCTCATTCCCTTCCCATATCATTATGACCACACCCATCAACTAATGCATGTTCCTATACACAAGGCCTTTTCTTAAATATATCTTACCTCTTTCCATTTGAAAGTCCATTCGGTTATTCCAGTTCCAACCTTTTCCTCACATACTTTTTGTTTTTCTGTTCCAAATCTTCTCAACAACTTGCCCTAACAGAAACCTGCCTTAAACCATTTGTTGATGCATATGTTGTATCCTCAAATATCTTTACCTAGGCTATTTACCTATCATTCATGTTTTCCCTCTCCAACTTCTCTTAATCTATGCCATGCTATGATAATAAAATACTAGCTAATTCCTATAAATCAATTTGCTTGACTTATTTTGACTTCTCTGCCTCCTTCTGTCCTTACTGTGCTCATGCTTATAAACCATCTCCATGGCTAAGTGTGAAAACAGTTTGGACATTTCTCTGTTGGCATGAAGTGGAGTAAAGAGCCATAGCAAAATTAGGACAGCCGTTTTACTGCACTATTTGTACTAAGACTCCAAAAGATTTAATGAGAACTGCAAAGAGATGAAAAAATGTGAACTATACCATAGAGTCATACCCAAAACCATACCTCAAATACTGGTAGCCAACTCAATGTTTCAAAACAGTGTATCAAGCATACAAGTAAAATGATATTATAGAGGATTCCATTGACTTACACCCATCAATACCTCTTTAGACTATTTTTATAATGTGCTGATCAATTGGATTTTCATTAGAAAATAGTAAGTATTTCAATGTTTTCTAATATTAGTATCTATTAAAATGTATATTAAAGCAACTCTATCAACAACTTTATTAACAAGTTTCTTTATCACCTCCTGAGAAGGCTTGTGACAGTGATAATGTATTAATTGCAGCAAGGCAAACAAGCTACAGTGTATTCTATAGTTGAAATGACTCCTTGGTTCTTCAATAACATTCATTATAAACTAGCTGTGTGGTGCCAGGGTTACCCTTTAATAACACAACATGAAGGTTGCCTTATTATCCATCTGCATAATTCTTCTTTTAATGAAGACATCACACCCTCCGTAGTTGTTTTGTCAAATAACTACTCGACCATGCACACAAAACTCCCAGAAACAACTGAACTGCAGAAACATCAAATTAAAAAAACTAAATTTAAAGGTCAGTTGAAAAACACAACTCCGCAGAAATCTAGCAATATCCTTAGGCAGTAAACCTGTGTTATTTAGTTACCTAGAATTTATGAACACAGTGTTTTTCCCATCATAGTACCAGCTAGGAAAGATGAACCAGTATTATTGCCATTCAATATTCAATTTGAGGAAGCGATTAAAATGGCATTGATTTAGTATTAAACAGCAAATATTATGTGGAAGTCTCCAATTTAATACTGATATATCCCATGACTAAATAAAAGTTAATATTCAATACAATGAAAGACCTACTCAAAGACTGCTATGCTTTAAAAGACCAGACACATATACCAGGGTACATATATGCTTCTCCTTATGTGGTATGTAAAATAACTGGATGCCAAGGATTACTTATAACAATTATAACTTATAATTATTTATAGAACAAATCTACTAGCATGTTTATTTTTATGCATCACTCTCGGGGGTTACCCTATCCATGCCTATCATAGAATGTCCCGCACAGTCTGTACCAGTAAAGTGGACCCAGTAGAGGATTTCATAGAACCTCTTTAATTAAATGGTGGAGAGCACAGAGGCACATGTTGTTCAGCGCAGTGGGTAAATTAAGCTTCCAGGAGCAAGCCAACCAAATTCCTTAATTCAGGACACAAACAGACAGTGGTACATCTTTCAAAACTCACTGGATGCTTTGAGGATCTGGCTCTCTAGATCCCAGAGCACATTGGGTGTCTCACACTGACTGTCTGGGTTTAGGCATACCTCATTTACCATCTGTACCTAGTGACCACTTAATGGAGCAGCATTGCATGCCTTTACACACAGTAAATATTAACTTTGTTTACATATTGAACCATAATACATACCCATCAGGTGGAGCCATTACATCATAACCAACAGAACATTACAACCCCAGAAGTAAACTTCCAAAAAAAAATTACAAGAGCAAACTTTTTATCTTGGGGTAACTTTAAATTATTAAGGATTGCAGAAGTAATTTTCAGTGACCTAACTTATGTACTTTTGTGAGGCCACAAGAAAAGTGTTCATTTGTTAGCTTGTATTATTAATATGTACCACTTTCTTATTTGGGAAACATAGAAGATATCACTGCCACAGACTATCTGCTCACTCTTTATCTTGATTTCAAATGACACATTTTACAGTCAGCTCTTTCATTGTCTTTCTGAGAAATAAAATGTGGCATACTACTACCTCTGCAATTGGGTCTTTATGATGTCACAGGCAATAGTCACTATTGTTTTTCTTTCCTAATGTAACAACCAAATTTTGAATTAAAGCAACAGAAAAAAAAAAAAAAGATTGCGACCGCAGCCTAAGTTAACCATTAAATTATAAACAGATCAAGAAATAACACTTTGATAAAGTCTGGCCAGGAATTCGGGAAACTTGATTTGACAACTAATGTCATACATTCTTGCACTGTTATTGTTGTAGCAGATACCATCCAGAGATCTGGGTGCCTAAATTCTTTGTGAAGCTTTGTAAATGTCACAGATACCTAAATGATGTTTGCCAGTCGTAGAACATATCAGACATTTGAAGGTCCAGTAACAAAGAAAGTTCCAATTTGGATCATAATGTCATTGAATCCATTAGAATATCTGAGTTGAATTCCTTATTTTATTGCATTGTGTTTGTTTAGCTTATTGAATGGATATTACATTCTGAGTCCACTATTGTTTTATAAAATTTCCTGTGGAAGCATGACATCTTCTCAACTTTAACTGTACAACATGATTTTTCCATAAATTACTTATGCACACCAATCCCCATTATATAATATAGACATCTTTTAATAAATATACACAAGTGGACCCCAAAAATCTTAACAAGCAGCATGTAAATTTAAATTAGTTACATAGTAACATAGTAACATCGTTTATAAGGCTGAAAAAAGACACAAGTTCATCCAGTTCAACCTATTTTCCTGCAATGTTGATCCAGAGGAAGG
>WMED01009226.1:0-14624 GCA_019650415.1 Pipa parva | reverse complement strand
CTCTGGCCTGCCATTATACCCTATTGCCTCCCTTTCTGCCTATCATATCGCACATGAGCGCCGCTTCACTGCACCCCTGGAGCGAAATCTGAGAGGCAGAGAAGGAGGTAACAGGATACAACGGTGGGCCAGAGGGATGCGCTACTGCTCTGATCATTTTGGAGACGGGGAGCACCTGGAAATAGCTGTTTTTTAACACGACTTAGCAAGAATAAATTTGGGTCAAAATTAAATTTTAAAATAGATGGAAGTTCCAGCACTCCGATTGGTAAAGTTAAATTCTGATTTTTATTTGATCCATTTATTTAAAAAATTTTTTTTCTTATTTCGAAATTAAATTTTGACAAAAAGTCAGCAAACCTGGTGAATGAAATTGTTGAGAAATTCGACCAATCTCTAATCATTTTGTCTGTTTCTTTATACCTTTTAAAGTGCCCTTGTAGTCTGGCTTCTGGTATACCGTATATTCCCTTTTGCTGCACAAAACTAAATGACTACCTTAGGCATGCCTGTTATTTCTTTGCTTTTTTTTTAGATTTTAGAAATCTTAAAGACTTGTTCATGCCACAATTAAAGTATCTGTATTCCTAATGTCTAGTTCTGATTTTTTTTGTTTCAGACTTTAGGTTTAATATAAAGCTACACCTGCATTTACTTTATGGAAATGTAAGCTACTTAAGCTACTTTTGAGCGAGCTGTACATATATTGTTCCTTAATTTTTTTTTTCATACAGCTACAGAGTTTTGGATCCTAAATTATTCTCTCTACATCATGCTGGCACTGTAGTCATGGCAACAGAAACAACTGCTCTGGAGAAACGAATAGCGAGTCCAGGTCACCTTCATCCCTCACTTAAACTAGATCTTCTGCCAGAAAACAAATTAACTGGTAAACACTTTATACAATAAAATAGTCCAAAATATTTTTTGTGTTTTTTTTTTTTTTTGTAGTTTTGTTCCTGTATTTTTGTAGTGTAATAACAAAATAGTTCAACTTAATTGTAAATATCTTATGTATTCTCTCCAGAACACAGGGACTGTGTAAATCATTTCCAAAAAGCCAAAACTGACAAGTTATTTTATTAACGATATCAGGATTGATATTTAGGATTAAATTCCTCCAGTTTATAGATTATCTTTTTTTTTTTATTTTATATATGTTTACATTTATAGATTCAAATGATTTTTCTGAGCCCAGCACCAAAAGAAGTGATCTTGACACCCCTCGAACTCAAATGACAAATGACACAGACACTTCTCCAACTGCAGAGGAGGAAACCCAGCCAGACATTACATCAGTCATCCTATTTGACCAGCTAGAAAAAATATATATCCATCTGAAAAGAGCAGTGGTGAGATGTTTTTCCACTTGTTTGTCTATCTAATCTAGTTCCGTAAATCGATATTGACTGATTTTTTACCGATATCGCAATATCGATAATGCCAATATCGTGATATCGAACGATTCCTGCTCATATCGCGATATCAAAAGTTTGTTGATGTCGCAATATTGGTAATATCGTTATCGTGATATTGAAATTCGATCGAAACTTTTAATCTGTTTATTTCTATGGAAAATCCATAATATCACTGGAAAATTCAGTATCGCAATATCGCTTTTGCCAATATCATGATATCAGCAAAATATTGATATCGGCAATATCGATATTGCTATATTGTTCAATATATTGATATCGTGATATCGATATTTTCAATTTTAATAAATTTTGCCCCAAGGGCTTTGAACAATGTTTATCTGTTGAAAACAATTTCTTTTTATACAAAAATTAATTGTCATTTCTTTCCTGCATAAGAGCCTTATATCATATTTTTTATACTAATTGGCATTTCTTTCTTTACATTGGCATAAAAGCCTTATAGCAGACTTTTTGTGCTAGAATTTTCCTCTTTAGTTTAATCTCTTCTTATCTCTTCTCTGCTTGGTATGAATACTTTAAAAAAGGTTAAAAAAAAATTGCCACCCATTGGCTTGACTGAATTAGCAGTATAAATGCAGATAGACATTTACTGAGGATTTGATTCATGCTGGCTATTTTTCTATTTTTGTTCACATTTTGATGTTTTATTTTTGATAGCACATATTAAAATGTTCTTTACCTCTCCCCCTAGTTCAGAAAATCTGCAACCACATGTAAATAGAGATTATTATAATCAAAATGTAGTAATTTTATTTATGACTCCTTCCTCAATAGTACATTGGTTGGATAAAAGTCTTACCTTAATTTTAAGTATCTTGTGAGTGGCTGTCAAAGACAGCCACAGAGAAACACAATGGGGGATATTAATATAAGTCGAAAAGTTTTTTGACAATTTAACATTGGAGTGTTTCTTTTTATGCCAGTATCACCTATTTACAAAAGCTTTTATTAGCAAGTAAGGTTTGCGACACGAATATTTCCCAGCTCCACTTCAACCAGTTGCAATGTACACACAATATACAATTTAGCAATATTCATTAAGCCCCACCCACTTAGTGCTGACAGGAAAGGGAGGGGTATATCAAAATATAAACCTGCCTTTAGTATCTATCTGCTTTAGATACACCTTCTTTCCATCCTTTTTATGTCAGAGTGGATGGGGCTTAATGTATATGTTGACATGTCAATGAACTTTTTACATAAAGGTTGTATAGATACATGCTGTATAAATCAGCAGAAACTTTTATAAATAAAACCAATATCAGCAGTGGAGAGGATGGAGGTAGTAGTTTGGGTGGTCATGGCGGCTAATTTCACCATCCTCTCATGCCTCCCTGGGAACACTACAGTGAAAGGATGGGGTGGGTGAGTCTGCAGATGGTGGTGGAGTTTACCCCTGAATACTCCCTGATGGTGGTTTTAGTTCTCCATTGCTTGAGATGTTGCAGTAGGAAGTGCCCAAGGTGTTGGTGCAGACAAACAGGCAGGAGACTGAGTGAAATGCAAGCAGTGTTTTCCTTCTTTTACTCCAGGTTAGAGGTTTTATACAGAGCCAGACATTCATATACATACGGGGATCTTCCCTCTTTGAACAGCCCACAGCCAGAATGACATTATACACACAAAAGTCCCAAATCCAGATTTTATCTAGTAAGGAGTTCTCTTTTCCCTAGGGGATCTGGTTACCTTTCCTTTTTTAATTAATCTTGTTGGGTTGGTTAAGTCAGAAAATTCCTTGCTCTCAATACACATGAGGTACATGGCTGATCTCTGCCTCATGGAGCTCCGTGCTCTTTCCCTGGCTATATGTCTCACTTTATATTCTGGATAGCTTATGCAGTACTAGACTGTTGTCTGAAGTGTTGGGTAAACCAGGAGTCTTCTGATTCCTATCTTTGTGCAAACGGGCTGCTTCACCTTCCTGCAATCACTCTGCACAGCCAAACTCCATTTCTCCCTTCTCTTTCCTGCACTTCCCTATACACAGTGGTAGCAACTTACTGTCTCCCCATCCCTGCACTCACTGGTATCGACTTCTGGTCTCCACTCCCCTGCACACACTGGTAACAACTTCCTGTCTCCCCTCTGCCCTCCCAGGCAACCCCTCCTACCCGGGGCTGTTCAAACAAGTTAACCCTAACAGAACAGATCATAACTTTACATTCTCATACCTGCTTATAAATAATGCATAACATTACACTGTATATTGTAACAGGGTTCAACTCAAATTAGTAGTGTATACTACTGTACACTACATGTAGCCTAGCAGTCTAAGGTTCCACACCCTGTATTGCAGTCTTCTACTGAGTACACCTAAGAACTGGTAACACAGACTTGTTGGCTTTAGGGTTTGACAGTCAAATGCCCAGAGACCAAGGGGAAAGGAGGTAGTTAGCCAGACTCCGTCAGAATGCAGTAACTGGGTCAGTACCTCCTTTGGGGAATCTTACATTTGTTTGTATAATCCAAGCACTGTAAAACTTTAACATTTATTTTTGTTTAATGTTGAAGCAAGCTGCTTTTACACTGCTGGAAATAAAAACTGCATTTTAGTCTGCAAGCACTGCTTGACTCCTGAATAACCCTACGACACAGAATTATTGATGTCAAGTTAAAGGGTAAACAAACACAAAGTAATAAGAAGGCAGGACGTTGATTGAAAGGGCAGCATTTGTTGAGGATTATCTGTACTGAAGTAAATGCAATGAAGGTGTGAATTTATTGGTACTTTAGTGCTGGTATGTAATACATGCCCTATTTATAGTAGTGTGTGTTTCCACAAATTGTTTAACTGAGGAGAGGTTTAAAACCAGGTATAAAGGAAATACTTCACTGTGGTGGGGAGTCGATGTAGCATTTTATTGATTGAGGGCTAACAAATCACAAATTCTCTAATATAACTGCCTGGAGAGAAAGTACCCATTATTATCATACAATGTTAGATGAGAGTGTCTAGTGATTATTTAGAATAGATCGTTGACAGTTAAAGTAAAGAATTGGTTTGTGGTGTTTTTAAATGGCAATCTCCAATAAAAATGAATTTTGCAAACACAGTCAATCTTTATTTGGTTAGTTTAGGATTAAGAAGACCAGTACAGTCCTGATAGTAATTTTTATGTGTTATTATAGAATATTTACTTCCCCTTGAAATATTTATTGCAACGTGGTCACTGCCCTTTTACTAACAGAAGAAACAGTTTTTTTTTTTACTCACAACAGTAGCAAATCAGTTCCTGTATGGCACAGTAACAATTTATCCTGCAGTGCAACAAAAAATGCTCAGTGTATCGTACACTCATGTACTGGTCTCCATATGTTTTTATCATAATTTTTTCCTAATTTACAGCAATAAAGGTGAATGGAACAAATTCTGTTCAGGTTTTCTTCTTACCCTAACTAATCCCCATGGAGTCCTGTCAACTGCTTTCTTCCATAGGGATTCCTTTATGTGTGCCCTCTATCATTTTCTAATTGAAACTAAACAGCGTTTATCCCCAGTTAATGCAGGATGCATCAAAGGGCTGTTTTCTTCAGAAGGTGTTTAACAGTTGTTTAAAAGAACAGTAGCACCAAAAATTAAAATGCCTCAAAGGCATTTATACTTACCATATATTTGATTGGTGCTTCCACAAATTGTAAATTGTCTGTATAAACTATCATATTTAGTTATTTAGCTTTCAAATTTGGATATTCTGTGTTACAGAAGAAAGGAAGGAAAAGGGAGATTTTAGGCTAGGTTCACACTAGCGTATTATGCACAGCACATAGTACGCTAGTGTGAAAAAAAAAGGGTCTGTATATCTTTCTGGTACTTATCTTGTTCCGGATACATCAGCATATGAAACGCATATGCTGCGTCCGTAATGCTGGCTGTCGCATTTTTGTCAGCATATTTATGATGCATACAGAATGCAGCCAGATAGAAAGAGCCGTGAATGCCGAGGGAGCGTTCACACTGTCGCAGGTAAGTACAATAGAAAATTGTACATGGCATGTTATAGGAACCCTAAAACTTTAGAAATCTAACTACAGACACAAGTTGTATTATGACATGGTACATGACATGTTTATGTTATAAACCAGGTTGTCAGTCAGACACAGACACAGCAGTAGTGGAGGAGAAGGAGGAAGTAGTCAGCAGGGAGTTATCTAGAAATGCCAAAGTGGACTTAGCTCTAGCTACTCCCAGGGCGCAGAATCTAAGGCACTCCTGGTTTTCACCAGTGATCCCCACAAGGAAGTTTGGGCTTAGTGGCAGAGAGATACCCAGGTCGCGACCCCTAGTGTTTCTGTCCACAGGTGGTACAGGACAGAGGCAAAAGATGTAGTCAAAGTCCAGGCAGCAGGTCAAGGCAGATAAGCGAAATCCGATAGTCTGAGGCAAAAGTCAAAGGCAGGCAAAAGACTAGTAGAATCCAAAAACAGGCTTAGGTCAAACATGAGAAAAAAGACAGAATCAATAAACACACCTAGGAAAGAGCAAAGGAGTCCTATAAACAGGCGCTGACACCAAAAACTGACTGACTGAAAAAGCCAGGATGGCGGGAATGTTACCACAGTGGAAATGATGCAATCGTGTTAACAACACAATGATGCAATCGTGACACAATGATGTAACTATGGTGCAATGACGTGACTGCGACGCTGAACAGCACGAGGATGATATTAAGAAATATTCCTGACAGTTATAGGAACCGCAAAACTCTAGAAATCTAACTACAAACAAGTTGTATAATGATCTATACATGACATGTTTGTTATAGGAACCCTAAAACTCTAGAAATCTAACCACAGACACAAGTTGTATTATGATATGTACATGACATGTTTGTTATAGGAACCCTAAAACTCTAGAAATCTAACCACAGACACAAGTTATATTGTGATATGTACATGTCATGTTTGTTATAGGGACTCTATGCCTATGCCATGCCTGAAGAGGAGACCTAGGTGGTCTTGAGGGCTTGCATTTACCATCTTTTTCAGTTGGGCTTGCAGTTACCATCTACTCTACTCATCTCTGCTTATATCTATGACTAATGTGGTGCTACACTCTACTCATCTCTGCTTATATCTATGGCTAACACGGAGCTACACTCTACTTGTCATTGCTTATATCTATGGCTAATGCAGTGCTACACTCTACTTGTCTCTGCTTATATCTACAGTATGGCTAACACGCTGCTACACTCTACTTGTCTGCTTATATCTATGGTTAACACGGAGCTGCACTCTACTTGTCTCTGCTTATATCTATGGCTAACGCAGTGCTACACTCTACTTGTCTCTGCTTATATTTATCTCTATCACGCTGCTACACTCTACTTGTCTCTGCTTATATTTATGGCTATCACGCTGCTACACTCTACTTGTCTCTGCTGATATCTATGGTTAACGCGGTGCTAACCTCTTCTAACTTATAGGAACTCTAAAACTCTAGAAAACTAACCACAGACAGAAGTTATATTATGATATAGAATATGACATGTATGTTGTTAATGACCCTTAAAACTCTAGAAATCTAAACTCAGATGTGGGTTGTATAATGATATGTACATGACATGTTTGTTAAAGGGACCCTAAAACTCTAGAAATCTAACCATAGCTTGTATTTGAAGGATTCAATGTTTTAATGAACTTATCATGCAGTAGTATTGCTAATTAGAAAGGATGAAAGTAAAAGATAAGGTTGAAGAGTTCATTTTAGCTTTGTCATTCTCATCTGCATGAGATGTCAGGAAGGATTAAAAGACAATTGACAAAAGGGCAGGATGCCCGAAACACGTAGTGTTTTCACTTGTGTGGTTTCTTCCTTTCTATGATTGTGATTATACTTTTGGGGGATTTCATAGTTCTCCTAAGAAGGAACCTGCGCTTTATTAGAAACAACATTACTCATCTCAGACCCAGGGAGAACCTGTATACTATAGAAAGAATGAAAGTAAAAGATGAGGTTGAAGAGTTCATTCTAGTTTTGTCATTCTCATCTGCATGAAATTTCAGGAAGGATTAAATGATATAATTTGCTACTGTATCAGAGTTGATTGAATTATGGGTAATAATAGCACTTGGGAGCTAATAATAACTTCTCTTTTTATCTAGGTGCTTGCACATCGAGGTGGACACTGGACATTACTTCAAAATACCTGTCGCATTCTTTGGAATCTTACCATTGAATTACAGTTAATCATTGAAAAAAATCATGGCAGTAACAGCCTGTTTGCTTTAACCAGCGATCTTCTCAACAATGAGATATGGCTGCCGTTTTATTTAGCAGCAGATTCCATACTAGATATGATACTTTCACTTCAGGAGATTCGTGCTGTTAAGGTATTCACATTACTTTCAATTAGTTCATTTAGAAATAATCTTATAAACTTGACCTTTCCAACAAAAACTGTTGAACTGTATACTGATTTACAGTATTCCAAATGCCAATGAGAGTCATTTATAGTAACAGCAATAATTAGTTTAAATCCTCCAGGTTCTGGGGCATAAAAAAAATGCAATCCTTTGAATATTTCAATAGCACAAACTGCACAAACACTTGACAGATTAGAACAAACTTTGCATTTTTCAATATACTTAGAATGTATTCGGTATGAGTTTATAAATATGCTGCAATCACAAGCATTTATTTCTACAGTATCTGTAGTATGTTTGACAGTCATTTAATACATTGCAGGAATCATTTAGGTAACGTAATTACCTTCCATGGAAACAGATACTTACAAATCTAAAAACTGGGGCATTTTTGGCATCCATTCCCATAGCATGCTTTCTTTTATTTTGCAAATCTTACCCATTCAACACATTTATTTACCAAACTTAGACCAATCCATTGTGTCCATATTGGTAGGACAGCAGCATGCTTTGTGTTGCAGTGAAAAACTGGTTTAAGTAAGTTTCCAATCACTTACTTGCATGTTGCCGTGACTATTCAAAGAGGGTAAATTCTTTTTTTTACAGTTTCATGCTCCATTTTACATTCATTTTTAATGCTTAATTTTTTAATGCTGTTTGCCTGAGTGGAAGACATATTGCTATCTAGATATAAATGTCTTCTTTTCTCTCTCACTTTATGGTTGTATTCCTTTTGTGGGACATTGTATACAGTGAATGGAATTAGCAAGAAAACATTTCCATTAAGTAAAGAACACAATCTGGTCACATCATGTTTATGCATGCATTACTTATATATCCCCTTTTAGTGTTTACTTCATTTGTAAAGATGATACAGTACCAATCTGCAAATGCATGCTAATCTTCTCTTGTTTGCTGAAAGGCTTTTGCTAATGGAAAGGGATGTTCAGTTATGCAAATTTCTATGCACTCTACATATTTTTTTAACAATGGCTGTCCAGTTTAAAATTAGATATATATGCAATTAAGTAAAAGATAACGGGATATGCTGTTGGAAGTTTGTAGAGAGCTTCATATCGTTTGGTCTGCACAGCCTGCAGTATATATTATGTTTAATATAATATTTTCTATTTAATCAATACATGCACCTTCAAAATAATGCAGGGCTTCATGAAGATTTATATATTCATTTTGCCTGTTTATTACCTGTCAATAAACATACAGGTTTACATAGAGTTTGCAATTCATTGTTTACATTGTTGGATTTATCACAATACAAAATATACTTATAGGTTATTGGCAATGAGGATACCTTTAGTGTTCCATGCTGTACAGGAGACATTACATATGAGGAAGGAGGATCTAATCTCACATTTGAATACCCCCTTGATGACGTAAATCTCATTGATATACGATGGATACATGACTTAGTCCTCAGATCCATTGAAATTTTATATCGTGTGCAAAGATGGGAAAAACTGGTACATCTAGCAATACAGTTTAATGCATTGACACAGTAAGTACTATTAAATCCATATTTATTTAGTAAAATGATTGTCTATTATTCTATAGTAGAATAGTGAAGATGACCTAAAATTACAAACATATAATTTTTTTCTTTTTAAGTTCTATTTCTTTGCTTTAAATTGGTTTGTGGTCATCATCATTACTGAACTGGTAACACTGGGATCACATAATGCGAAGGTAAAGTTATGTGGACTATTCTGATATGCCTATAATCATGATATGATAAACATTGCCTCTGATCTGTTTAGTGGTAATGATTCGGTTTCACTAGAGATATACTCTGTTGTGACAGTTTTTCCTCCAGTGACAAGCTAGTGGTACCTACTGTTAATCATTAACACTGACCATGCTCAGAAAGCAGGCAAGCCAGAGAGCAAATAAGCCATCATAACCTGAGATCAGTGATAGCATCCAATAGTTAGATCACTTCCCAGTAGCTTTACATGCACGTGAAAACCATCCCCAAAGCTCAGAATTTAGACAGCCTGTAAGAATCAAAAGATAAGTATAATGCTGATTAAAAATGTAAGACTATGTAGTCCAGGTATTCAGGAACACAGATGTTCTCATTAGAGACATTTAAAGACCACACTGCGGCACATCTTTTAATGTTGTTTATGTGATCCAGTACTAACACAATATTATATAGAAGATTATACAAACAAACTTACCCAGGCATAAAATAAGAAGTGATGAGGAGAAATGGTATTGCACAAGATTTCTCAAAGTTGTTGATCCCATAAAGGCCTTACAGTGATGAAGGAAAGATTAGTATATAGGAAACAAATATTGCATACAAGTTCTACCAAGGCCTTTAAAAGAACCAAGATAACAGATATATGTTGCAGCAGATGCTCAGCCAGGTAGGTCACAGAAAGGAAAAAACAATCCATTTTAATTTGTCGAGCTGTTTATAACCTTAATATTCACAAAATGACTGGTACATCTGGCTTGGAAATGCTAAAGCATTTATAACACTTTATCCACATTAATATGGCAATTATAATGCTATTTATCAGAAAATAGACGAAAGAATTCCACTATACTGGTATATTAATATGAATTATTATTATATGTTTCATTAGGAGTCAAATACTCTGAGAAAATCATTGATACTTTTATCAACACACTATTTCGGCATACTGCTCACAAATTCCCACATCACGTGGTCCTCCGTAATACTTTAATATTATAGATATCCAAAGACTGACTTTTATTAATTTATTTATTGTTTATTTAATTGGTATTATTTATTTAGTTCCAGCTATGCCTGTATATGATCTTTTGCTAATTTGTAATATAGACTTTTCTTACTGGACAGTCATCCTTTAGTACTTATTACTCTCCGGTTACGTTATGCTTTTTATATTTGACAGCATCTTTTTCATAGAGTGACAAAGTACAATAAATAGTACATAAATATAATATTTCCTCATTATCTAATGTCACATACAAAAATTATTCCTACGCACAGTAGTGTACAGTTATGTCAAATAAAGACAGAGCAAAGTGATTTTTAGTTTTTACATAAACTTCACATAAACTATTGCTTATAACTTTATTTCTACAGTGAAAATAGGCAAATAAAAGCAATATGAATAGGATGTTAAATGATTAACTTAAATGTTCTTGTTAATTGGAGACATCCATGATCTGTGCAAAAAAAGATATTTTGTAAATTGATGTATAGCCTCTTTCATCTTCAAATAATTTGGGTTTGTTTCAGTGAGCGATATACAGAAGAAGTAACACCGCTGCTGGTCCATGCACAAAGGATGTTGAAAGCTAGAATATGTGAAATAAATGGTTCAGACGCAAGTGATTCTTTTCATAGTAAATACATGACTGACCACAATGAAATGGTAAATATGCCATTAGTTGGGTTATATACTGTATTGAGAAGTACAGATTTTTCATATACTGTGGGAACATTGCCTTCCAAACTATTTTGTTTGCAGCAGTTTCCACTCGAAGCACTCATGGATTATACAGTACTATGGAGTATTTGCAATCTGTTTAAAATGCATGCTAGCCATTTGGATAAGAGGAACACCACACACAAACTGTTGCCTCATTTGTGTTAATCATCTAGCACTGTGATCCTGATGCCTCCTGAAAAAAAGCAAATTCACTTTTTAATACAACATCTCAACAGAGGTGCAAATGTCTGTCTGTCTGTCTGTATGTATATTTATTTTTATTTTTAAAGAGCCACTAAGTAAATCAGTACTGTACAGTTCAACAATACAAATATAGTACAGACGTGGGAAAAGTTCTTCAAGGGAAATTATATTCAGATGACATCTTTTGATATGCAGTACTATACCTTAGTGAGAAGCTTTTCTCCCCAGTAGATGTTTCACTTGAAGCAGGATGATTGAGTAGGCAGCACTGATAAACTCCCACACCAGGAAATGTGTGTGTGATGTGTACTGGCCAATTTTCCATGAAAAGGTACCCTCCCCTGGATATTTTTGCCCTACTTACTACTTAGCACAGGGGTCGGCAACCTTTTGGGTTGAGGGAGCCATATATGTGTGGCTCCCTCAGCCCTTTTGAATCCAGAGCCACTGACGTCACATGCAGCCCCAGATTGGCTAGCAATCCGGACTCACGGTGACATCAACGGCTCCTGATTGGCTAACGACCTGGAAGCCATTGACATCAGTAGCTCCGAATTGGCTAGCAATCCGGAAGCGCTGAGAGAGCTCTCTCTCTACAGCGCTTGCCGGCACACTGTAATGAGTGGTTCTGCTTGGGCAGTGCGGTGGCTCAGTGGTTAGCACTTCTGCCCTGCAGCACTGGGCTCTGGGTTCACTTCCACCCTGGTCCTTGTTTGCATGGAGTTTATATGTTCTCCCTGCACCTATGTGGATTTCCTCCAGGTACTCCGGACTAATTGGTTGGGCACCATCAAGGATGACATAGGAATATGGCCTACAAAGTATCCAAGATTTGGAGTGTAGATTTAACATGTGCATTTTTTCTATGCTATGTGGTTTCCTCCTACAATCCAAAAAACATACATCTGTGTCTGTCTAATATGTGTAACTGAATAGGGAAAGTAGATTGTAAGCTCCACAGGGCAGGAACTGAAGTGAATGATGAATCTCTGTAAAAGTGCTGTGTAATATATTAGCGATATAAAAAAAAATGAATAAACAAAAAAAATATACTCACAGCCCATATGGTTTTTAAAGAAGTGCTGTGTGGGAGAATGAAGCTCACACGCATTAAACATTCGTTATAAGCTTTTACCTTCACACCCAGAGAGTTCTCTGGAATCTTTGATTCACTTAGTAATGTTCTAGTAAAATTCCTTGTACGTGTTTTACACTGCTGGAATATTCTCTCATTTTTTGCGAAGTGGAGAACTTCCACTTTGCTATTGCTAACAAATGACCGAGACTTTGGTAAATGCTTCTTGTATATCTTGTATACCAATTTGGTGTTGTCCTGTGGGAAGTTCAAAGTGCAAAGTGTGTTTTTTTTCTTTATTCCACAAACTAATCAGCCTTACATTGCCTCTATTCCAGCTCTTTTGTGGTGTGTTACAGAAATTAAATTTGAATTACAATAAATATTTCCAGAAAGCCAACAGAAAATAAAATGTTAAATACTCCATCTGTGAACTATTTTCTATTAAATGCTGACAAAATACATTTTACAAATAATGGCTTTCTGATTAGTCACTTTTCATTTTAAAGATTGACCATTTTGTCTGGTGTACCTGTCTAGAGAAAATGATGTTATGCAATTGCATAATTATAAATGTGATTTTATTTAACTGCATTTTACCATTGATCCTTTATTGCAGGTACGTCATTGCATTCTGTAAGCACTGTATATTCACACTGTAAGGCTCATTTACTGCAGCACTGTAGAAAATGTTTTTTGATTTACCAGAAAGTATCACATCTGAGTCACATAATATAATAATTATATGTAAACTAAACAATGAGAAATGCTCAGCAGTACTTAGTAAGTATAAGATACAGTAAGTATCAGCCTTGTCTATCCTTAGAATACCAGGCCAACCATTAAGACCTACAGTATATTATTATTCTGACATTTTGTGAATGCGCTAATATTTCCTAAACTCTTTATTTTTAGATGAATTGCAGAAACTATATTGGTACACAACTTCACATCCCTGCTGTTACTGGCAAAATGAAAAATCCTGGAACCAAAATAAACTGGAAAGGTCACACAGTTCAACTAGGTCAGAGTTGCGTTAAATGTGTTTGTTATTGGACACAGTAGTGGTACATGCATTATTTCCTTGCAGGAGTACATTATTATTATATTACAAAACTCTTCTAGATGTTTTTATAGCTTCATCTGGATTTAACAGACCAATACGAAGTGTGAAAATGATGGAAAAAAAGGCATCACCACTGTACTGTGAGACTAACAGCAACAGAAATATTATAGGTTGGGGGGAGGAGGTTAATGGAGATGGATGTTCTCTAACCATGCACCTAATTCTTCCCAAACTCTCTATATTTATGCGAGTTTAATACGTTTTCACCCTTTGTGTTAAGTTGCTAAGATGTTCTTCTAACCATTGTAAAGACATTTAAATTGGGATTTTAGAATATTTTTCAGTGGCTTCTTGTGCCCAATTTTTGTCTGACAGTTCATGTTATGTTATGTTAGACATTTTCTTGTGGGTTGGAGCTCCCATGCTTGGCATTTATGAAAATGAAGCTCTAGGGCATCTGCTCCCTGGTAATGTATTGATCACCTTATATGTATTAACTAATAGTTTCATGTTGTCCATTTTAAATTGGCTGTTTATAAAATAAATATATTGGATGGACCATTATTCATGAGTCTACATACTTGCTTACTTTTTCTCGCTTTCTATGTGATCAAGTTGTATACACCAGAAAAACGTGGGGGTGACAAATCACTTTTAAACCAGAAGCAGATGAAATCCACTTGTGTGATACGAATGTGACAAGACTGTCAGATGTGTGACAGTTAGATATGTAGTAGTCCAGTTAGATAGATAGTAATCAAAGTAATTCTTTGCCCTAAGCTTTGATATTTGACTTTAGGGTCATTAAAAGTTCACAGTTTTTATTGTACAAGGAGAATAAACCAGCCCAAACTGAGATAATGATTACATTAGTCTTGTAATGAGACTTTGAGAAAAACAAATACATTGTACATAATCACCTGTGATTACGGGTTAGAATACTGTGAAAAGTTGTACTGCAGCTGTGTAGTTATACAACAGGCCTATTCAATTACTTTTTCTTCTGGGCCAGATTTGAAAATTTTGAGATG
>WMED01009224.1:0-16437 GCA_019650415.1 Pipa parva | reverse complement strand
AGGTGACACACAGGCCACTGCTCAGACAAGACATGAAGGTGACACACAGGCCACTGCTCACACTGGTTATTGTAAACGTTCACTTATTATTATTCTAGGTTTGTGACAGACCTCGTTGATACAGCGAAACAGTTAAACCTTTCCCCAGTACCTTCGTCGTTTCTCAGAATCCCACTTAAATGGGGCCAAGTCAGGGCTAGTTTGTTGGCAGCAGCCCCAGAGCCGCAGCTCTGCCGCCAGGGGAGAGAGGTAATAAATAACCCGGGGAGAGAGAGAGCGGAGCGCCGCTTGGAGCAGACTCTGACCTAACAAATACCCACTGGAAAATCAGCACATCCCGGAGCCTTGTGCAGACAGACAGACAGGCAGTCATAGGATGGGATACAAGGCACAAGCTGCCAGCACTGGAACTGCCTGCGATTGGCTCTAATGATCTTGTCTGTGTCCATCCCAGCCTGTCTAACCCCATCACAAAGGGATTAATTACTGCCATCGCCTATGATTGGCAGCTTCTCGCTGCACCGCCGCGCCTTACTACTGAAATAATGGCTTATAGTCATGTGCAATAAAAACTAAATCACCATCTAAGCGCCTTACAGACCAGCATTAACACAGAAGTGAATCATTGAATAGAAGATATATTTAGGTTACAAGCCCCTGCCTGTTGTTGAATGGAAATTTGATGTTATGGAAGTCTTTAACTGAATGGTACCATTTCTGGAAAGTATGTCCTGTGTTGAACTTCTGTGACTTGCAGTGTTGCTTAGGACAGAAAGCATAAAACTGGAGAGTGCATGACAAAGGTAATTCTAATTAAACCTGTAACGTTATAATGCTAGGGCCTGGGGTGATTTTTAACAGGTCCAACAAGGACTGACAACCTACGGCCCGCGGCCTGAATTCTGAAATCTGAAATGTTGCGCATAAGTGTGAATTCGCCAGCTAGGCAGTCGCAATAGAATGTTACTGTCGCAGTTGCGTCTTTATAATGAGAATATTGTCGCAGTCACGACTTTACTATGGAAAATTGTCGCAGCTGTTACTTTAAAATTTGTCGCGGTCTCGACTTTAAAAGTTGTGACTTTGGAGAGGCCCATAACGCAGGTGTCAAAAATTCATATAGCCCCCTGGCCAAAAAAGGTTGGGCATCACTGATTTAAAGTGACCCAGTTCTATATAGATTTGAAAAATAGTGCCGGTTAGGGCCTCCTTCAGTACCCAGAACCCCTTGTGGAATCCATCATTATATAGAGGATAATTTACCCCTTTATGTAATTTATAAGATATTAATAGTCACAGAGTTCCATGACAATATAACAACATGAGGCAACAGGCAATTGAACTCTGAGGTGACTTTTCATATTGACAAATTGTCATATAGTAGTTTTGGAAAAAATATAAAATATGTATACCTCCCAGTATTCCAGGGGAGAACAGTGGGATGGCAATGTTCTCTCCTGCCACTGACCAGCGCACGCCCTTCTGATTTCCGATTGGCCCACTTATTGCCTTCATTTCTCACAATTTAGTAAAGGCACAAGACATAATCAGTTTTAGGCACAAGGTTTAGTTCACTTCTTTTGTCACTATATAACAGGAAACTTTTCACTGCTATGTAATAATGTTTAAGAAAATGCATGACTTTAAATCTCATGATCTGACAGGTATTTACTCACAGGTGGGAAGCTTTGGTACAGATGCAGAGGCAGTTAGTAGAAGTGAATCTTGGAGAAGATGTAGTATTAACATATTTTACAATTATACTTTGAATCAGTTAATTGGGGTTACTTTAATTTATAAATGGATAAAGAACTAGCTGTTTATAAGGTTACACATTACAGGGAGTTACATGCAAACTCCTGTGTTACTGTGCATTATATAAGGCTATGCACATCAGAGGCTTAACAATAAAGGGGATAATTCAGGAACGATCTAAGTACCCTTGCGAAGCTTCTCATCACTTCGCCGAGACGGGTACGCGCTCACGGATCTTCTGCAAGCTGAGATCAGCGAATGCTTAAAGGTTCTTCGGCTCGGTGAGGTGACTCGAGTGGTCACGAGGTGAGCCGAAGTACCTTTAAAGCGTTCGCTGATCTCCAAGTGCAGGAGACCAGTGAGCACGTACCCGTGTCGGCGAAGTGATGAGAAGCTTCGCAAGGGTATTTTGATCGTTCCTGAATTACCCCTAAGAGTGGCAGCGGTCTGTGTTTGCAACCAGACCCAAGCAATTAGAGGACCCAGCTGCACTGTCATTACTGTCATTGCTGCTGCCCCTGTCATTGCTGCTGATAGTTCTTCTATTGTTGATCACTAGGAAATTTTATGTTTTGGCTGGGGGGTCAAGGTGAGAGATATCCAAGATATTTAGAAAAACTCCCCTGCACATCCCATACATAGGTTAGCAAATGTAGGAACAAAACATGCTCCTATTGCTGCGTCACATTTTTGAAGATAATAGATTTAATTGAAAAGGAAACAATTATTAATATAAGTTTAATTTTATTGAAAACAGTTGCAGTCAACTATCTATCCCTATGAACAATATTTTATCCAAAGACCAAATGCTAGTTATATTGGGTTTTCCAAAACATTCTATCAGAGTTCTTATGAATTTTTGGTGATGAAAAACTTTATAATAATAAAAATAACTTTGATGGCAACCAAGAAAAACATGATTTTTTTAAAGCTCTTAACTGCTCTATATATTCATTTAATAATTTTATGTTTAATTTAATGTAGGCAGTCCTAAACTGCAGTTTCTTACATGCCTCTTTCTTGTTGTACTGGGAGTCTAAGATAACACTTTCTAAGCATTAAATATAACATAACAATAATCATTCTTTAAGTAATCTATACCCATCCCTCCAAATTATTTCTGCAGCCTGTCCAAAGTTAAAAGTCGAGGGGCTTATTCACTAAGGTGTGAATTCGACTACCGAATTCTCAAACAGCGGATTCCCATAACAAATCTGTGACTGCGACAATTCTCCCATTGTAAAGTCGAGACCATTTCTGAAGTTGCGACTGCGACAGCTTTCCATAATAAACTAATGACTGCGACAATATTCTCATTAGAAAGATGCAACTGTGACAGTAGCCGTCTATTGCGATTGTCTTTAGCTGGCGAATTCACACCTATATGCAACAATTCAGACTTTAATGAATAACCACCTTAGCAACCAGAGGACAAATGGTCGCAAAAACGGGAGGAACAGAGGCAAGAATAGCTGGAAGGGCGTATGTCCACAGCTGCTAATGTATCTAGGCATGTATCATGAATGTTTTCTTAGGACAAAAACAAAGTAGAACTAATGGTGCAGTATGTCAATAAAAGTCGAAACGTTTAATAGATAAAGGTATACACAAATGGAGAGATAAAATATGTGCAAATAGAATAAATTGTGTTCTCAATGTGTTTCGCTGAATATTCTTTCAGCTTCTCTAGAAAACTCTAGGTTGCTATCAAACTGGCACAACTGCTTGCCAATTCAGTGTGTGAATAAGTATAATTTTGATTGCAACAATAACCCTTATATTGCTGAGAACAGGTGGTATTGCTGTAGGACGTCCAGCCAACTTAGAGGGTCATGGTCATATTCAACAAGTATGGGCTTCTGGGCTCTGCCTAAAGTTTGGGTTGTAATTGGATTGTATAAAAAGATACCCTGTCTTGTTGTGGGTCCTGTTTGTCAAGTTGTGGGGTGGGGCATATTTTCTGGTGGCAGCCGTGTCTATGTTACTTGTAATAGAGCCGAAATGTACACTGGTATAAAGACCAGTGAAGCTATATTTATATAAATGATAAACATTCACTTGATAAAAATATATATTTCTGACCCTTGTTCCAGCTGGGTCAGAAACATACAGTAATTTTGGTTAATCTGCCCATTACAGTCCAGCCTCTCACATTCCCACAATTTCAGTGTATTTTTTTTTATTTTTACAACCTGAATATTGACTGTTGGTGATGTCACACACATACATTATAATGTCACACACACACAAAAAAAAAATTGTCCAGCAAAGTGACAATGTGATTTGCATCAACCATATCTCCATCTGCCAGTCTTGACTCTACAAGAGAGAGAGTTTAGTGGGAGAATAATAATATATGGTTTGTTGGGGGCAAAGGCTAAAAAGGAAAGCTGTTTTTCTTAATTCTAAATGTGCTCAAGCTAGTAATATTTTAATACATCCTAAAAATAAGTAATACAACGATTATTCATTTGCATTCCTTTCTACTAATTAAGACAGTCTCGATATAATTTCTTTTGGCTCTGTGTTGAATTTTTCTTCAACATTTAACAGCACAGGCCAGGTGCACAGCAATGTAACAATGATGTCATTCTCTCATTGCCAGAGGTTTTTAACAAGCTCTTCGTGCTTAGTCTGGCGTAGTCAATCAAATAATTGCAGTTGCGTACTGAAGCAAAATTCACCCAAACTAGCCGTAGCCAAGTGAATTCAACGTTACATGGAGACAATGTCACAATAACTGTTTGTCATATTTATAACATACTTAATAGGCATGAGCGATTATAAGAAAGGAAAGTGTCAACAGTTTGTCACATGTTGAAAACCACTATTGTTGTTGTATTTATAATCACAAACAGTGTAGCTAGTATATTGTGCATCCCTTTCAATGCCATAATGTTCCTAACTTATTCTGCCATTTTGCTGCTTTATTTTGGCTTTTGAATGAACTGTCACCTTATGCCAAACAGGAACTCTGCTGTCAGCATCCAAATGAAGCACTTTGAGCTGGTGATGTCAGCCATGACATGACCTTCCACCCATCCTGATTGCCTGTTGGTGGAGGGTAAAGGAATAAATTAATATCTAGTGTTCCTTGCTTACCCATACCCTTACCATGTGTGAATTAATTCTACCTGATAGGGAGTTGCAATTCTGTAGTTCCCTACCAGGCAGGATGCTATATAGATAGCCATGTAACCAAACTACCTTCACTTGTGGGACCAGCCAGGAAAAATGATGACTCCAGGAGGTCATTTCACAGAATTTTTTTCTTGTGACATCACTCACTATTGGGAGATCAGCTTCCTGTATAGAATCCCTTTCCCTTCTCCTTATATAAAGCCTGTTGCTATCCCTGAGCATGTGCAGATGAAAGCTGTTCTGCAGTTGGCTGTGGAGAGAGGAAATCAGGGAAAGGAGGGGGCGTGGCTACACACTGCAGGGAACTTGCTGAATGGGAGAGAGCAGTTACAAGGGGATATTGAGCCCTGCTGAAATAAGAGGTGAATCAGGAGTTTCTTAATTTATATATTGCTTGACAATAGGTAAATGGGGCTTTCTGAATTGACAGGGTTTACATATACCTGTATATATATATATATTGATAGATTAGATAGATAGAACTATAGTAATTAATCATACATATCTGATCGGATCTACCATAGGAGTAGTATACTAAATGCACTGCTCCTGAATCAGTATTCATCTCATGATCCACAGCCCAGGATCGTAAGATGAATACTACCCCCACTGGAGCTCTTTTCCTATGTATGTATGTATGTGACATTGATCGTACTACCCCTTCCTGTATTTTATTGAATGTAACCAACTGTGCATGCGCGGAACGATTTTTTCTGATCTGCGCATGTGCAGTTGGTTAAGTTTGGCAAACTTTGGGAGGGAGGCAGGTACTATACAACACCAACATCACATACATACCCAGGAAGAGAGCTTCAGTGGTGAGGGATTGTGACATGAAAGTTGATCTAGCAGCAGTACACTTAGTAAGAAAGTTTATTTTGTATACAATTCATAGAATGGTGCTTGCTTCTGTCCATGTATTCCTTTTTTATACACGCTAACATTTTATTAGTCCTTTTAGCAACAATTTAACACGGGGTGCTGTTGCCTTTATAGCGTTTTTTCTAGATCTTCTGCCATTTCTGTTTTACCTTCATTTATTACATTTATTGTACAAGTGTCTTTTGTTGCTCTATACCCCGATACTATATGAAAAATTATAATGCATCTTTAATTCATTCATGTGCAAGAAAGCCATTTACACAAGCATGAACTTGCTTTGTACATTGGCACTAGCTTTGTAAAAGCTACTTTTTAGCATTCATAGCATACTTTTATGGGTGTTGCTTGACTGCCATATCTACAAAATATAGTATTGTAATTAAAATATCCTACTACTACTACTATTATAAAAATAATAATAAAAGCCATATTTGCTCACTGGAAACAAATATCCTCATCCACAGTGTGGATCTGGCCCACCAAGACACAGGAGAAACTACTGGTGGGCCTAGGCTTCGATGGGTCCCCCTAGAGTTTAAAACTGTACCATCATTACATGTTTTTGAGGGTAGTGTAAAGCAGAATAGTAAATAGGATAGAGAGGAAGGATAAAAGTTTAGTTCTAGGGACTGGAACATGGAATTAAGAGACACTAACAAAATCTTTTGGTCAGTGTGCCCCTGATCTTTTGTATCCTGATGGGCCCCAGCACTCCAACCTGACGCTGCTCATCTCCACTTGTATTAAATTCAGAATGGATTGTCTACACTCTACCACATCCAAAGAAAAAGTACTGATTACTAATGTTCTGTTCAGAGTATCTATAACACCATATTACCTAATACAGTGGTACCTTGAGATACAAACTGATTGGTATACGAATTTCTTGAGATACAAATTGCGATTCGGACCGTTTTCCTGTTTGAGATACGAGCTGAAATTTGAGATACGAACTGTTGGGGCCAGAAAGAATTCATTTCATATGTATTATTTTAAAAAGGGATAATTGGTTTAAGATACAAAATGTCTTGAGTTACAATCTCGGTCACGGAACAAATTAAATTTGTATCTCAAGGTACCACTGTACAATTAAATATAAAAAGCTAGAAATAAAATAAACCTATGAGGATGAATAAAAATATAATGGGGGCTATAAATACCAAAAATAAAACATTTAAAGGGGGGAATTCCCCATTGTGTGAAGTGAGCTTTGAATCCTTCGGCTTACCTCGCACAGACTGAGATGTGCTCGCTGATGTCCTGCACGTGGACATCAGCGAGCACATTAAAGGGATTCCAGTCTCGGCGAGAGCATAAGAGTTGCTTCGCCGAGACTGGAATCCCTTTAATGCGCTTGCTAATGCCCGCGTGCAGGACATCAGCAAGCGCATCTCAGTCATTCCGAAGTGAGGCGAACACTCCGCATCTCACTTCGGAGGATCGTGAATTACCCCCTATATCGTTTGTCTATTTGCTAAATATTTCATTTCTAAGGGACGAGATGAAGTTCTCCATTAGATCTAATGAGAAAACGTTTTATCTGCTACAAGTTTAGGTTACCAGCTTTTCTCATTTGAAGGGAAACTCTCATTGTATAGTATCTTCTATAATATTTATGGATATTTTAATAGTTATGCTGTATATTAGCACTGTAACTGTAATACTAATCGTACTTTGTATAATTCTACCCTCCAATATTCCTCCAATTTTGTGTATTGTGTCATAAATGTTTTAATCATGTTCATGGTTTGAAATCTGTCCTTATATCATTTATTATCAAGACCTTGCACCATTTTAATGGCTCTCCTTCCTTTTTAAAATATGCCCTACTGTTATTAAAAGTGTGCTTTTATTGTATGTTTTGCTGGAATTACTTATAATTTGTACTGACCTGAATGGTTATATTGTGAGCACCTATAGATATATTCAAAGAAAATGAATGCCTTATCTTCTAACAAGCATACTGTACAATTACAACTGTACCTAATAAAGCAGAACATTAATTATTAAATATTTGTATGTCTTATATTTTTTTTGCTTTTATTATCTAAAAAAATGACCATAGCTGAAAATATGCACAATAATAGTAACTAATAACAGTCAAGCAGGTATTTATTTTCAATTAGGGGAATGTGTTATTTAGTTTCAATTAGTGGAACTGGTACTTGAAGAATCATTGCTGATTGGCTATTATTGATTACTACATATTTGTATCTGTTTGTTAAAAGCCCTATTGACACTTAATTACATTGTAATTGTTGTATTCAATGTGAGGCCTTAAAATTATTTTATTACAATATTAAAATATCTTCTCTATTTGGTTAGTGTTATGCATATGCAGCACTATAATGTAAAACAAACATTGTTGGCATTATTTGAATGACATGATACAATGCATTCCTTTCTGCAGTTCCTCTTATTGGACCCAGTATTGGAGAGATCTCGGGGGTTATTCACTGAGGTGCAAATTCGACACTCGACTTTGCAAACAGCGGATTCCCATAGCAAATCAGTGACAATTTCTTCATTGTAAAGTCACAACAATATTTTAATGTTAAGATTGCGACAATTTTCCCATAATAAAGTTGCACATGCGACAATATTCTCAGTATAAAGACGCGACTGACAGTAGCAGCCTGTTGCGACTGTCTTTATCTGGCGAATTTGCACCTATATGCCACAATTCGGACTTTACTGAATAACCCTCATTCTACTTTATATGCTGTATCTGCTTCCATAACACCCACAAATGAATGTTTGACATAGCGACTGAAATTGTGAACAAGGGGTAAATCTGAAGATTAGACTTTTGTATTAAATATTTACTTGTATCCCCAATTAACTTTAGTAGAATTGTGTGTCACTAAATGAATAGGACTTTATAAGGGAGAAACATATTGGGGCTAATCATTATTGAATACTATGCTTGTTCCTCATTGAATATAACCAGGAAATCTTGGCTAACGTAAGAACATGAACAACAAATAGACTCATATTGTACAGTTCTTGGTTCATTTTAATTCACAAAAATCTTTTTGAATTCCAAAGGTTCTTCTTCAAAATGACGTGATTTTGAACCACAAAAATCTTTTAGTAAAAGCAGTGTATCTGGATCACAGGGTGTGTGAGCACACTTAAAAAGAAACTATCCTGAAAATTAGATCAATACCCACCTGTATACATATTACTTCAATGTAGCATTTTGGAATGTGCCACTTATACTAAACATCCTGAATGCAACGTAGAGCCATCCATGCCGTTGTATTTATGAGATGAATAGGGTCTGGAAACCCAAATTTAAAAATCATGTATCAGAAGGTGTAACTCAAAATAAGGTGGAGTATGCCATGCCAATTTTGTGACAGCAAATGGATAGGATGGCGATACATGGGCATTTCTATGAGTTTACAATATTTACATAAGCAAACTCAATGATAACAAAATCAATCTGACTCAGTGTGATGAATGAGGCAGTAGTGTTTAACACCCTGTTAGCCACAGATATAAGCAAAGGCAAGAGAGTATAGGTGATTATTGGCTAATTCCTTTTATTGGCTATTATCTATTGGAATAGATGGTAAATGCAAACTTTCAAGACTACTTAGGTCTCTTCCTCAGGCATAGTAAACACTGGTTCTCTGTCATCTTCCCTGATAGCCCCGATTTTTCTTTCTGGAATTGGGTGGGGCTGGCTTATTGATAATTGACATTATAGCTACTCCAATCAGATCCCTGCTAGATCATGATTTAAGGGATCTGATTGGAGAAGCTAAAATGTCAATCATTTAGCCCTGCTCAACCTGACTGAAAGAAAAGTCAGGCTGACAGGGAAGATGACAGAGAGAAACGCTGTATAAAGGTACATTTTTTAAATTACATATATATTTACAAAAATGTTTATTTCATTAGTAGAACCTAAATTAGTCTTAGAGTTTTAAGGTGACAGGTGCACTTTAATTTTGAGAATGTTTGCCTGGTACTGATATGAAAGATGGTACCTTTATAAGATCATTTTCCTATGAAGAAAACTGAACAACATAATTGTTTGCCTGGTACAGATATGAGAGGATTTTCGCCCAGTACAGATACAAGAGGATGTTCATCTGGAGAATTTTTACATCATTTTCTACTGGTGAAAAGTATGAATGCAAAAAAGATTGAGGTGGTAAAACCACCACATTAAATTTACTTGGCATTTATTTAAAAAAACAAATGCAGTGAAATATTTGCTGGTGTGAGCCCGGCCACAGCAGCATTGTCAGCAGCAGCTTAGCACTGTAGCTTTCTACCAATAGGAAACATCCAACTTGTATGTTTGTGAAAAAAAAAAAGAAACAGTTGACATAGATACAAACCTTATGATTATCAGATAAAATATCAGTTTTATATATGTTCCTGTAGTCTGTGCTGAACATCATTTCAATCTGAAAGGCCATGCAGTGAAATACAGTGGAACCCTATTAAACTCAGTGTGAATCTTGTCTGCCTCCAGGTTGTCAACTTGCAATTTGTTTTTGTATGTGAGATGAACCCCAAATGTCATTGTAGTCAAACTGGCAACAGAAAAGTTTTCAGTTATTTTCATTTATAACCCAGAATGTTTTATTTGCAGAAGTAACCAACTGCTAGGAGTGATACTCGCCTGCGTTCCTGTCTCCACGGTCCAGTGTCAGCATCCATTGCGCTCACCATTTTTCCTTAAGTGAACTGGTTGTGGGCGGCGTAGTCTTTTGGCGCGTAAATGGAGATGTACACAGTGGGGGCCTTATATCGTGGACGCGCTCCAGCCTAAGCGCCTGTTTAAGATGCCCTGAAGCTAATGCAAGTGCCCGATTACAGGAAACCTTTCTTGATATTGGGTGCATTTCATTCTGTTCTTGTGTTCCTGTGTATGACCCTGGCCTGTTTACAGTTTATGACTGATCTCTGCCTGCCTCGACCCTCTGCTTCAATTTGTGACTTTGCCTGTTTGCCTCCAGCCTTGACCTCTGCTTGTTATTTGACCATTCTTATTGCTAGTGTTTTACCTGACCATTGGTGGACAGCAGTCCTAGGGGCGGCAACCTGGGTATAGCACTGCAGCCAAATCTTTACCTACTTGCTGATACTGTGGTGGAAGACCAAGTGTACCTTAGACTCTGTGCCTTAGGGTCTGTTGGCTACAGTTCCACCTTGGTCCTTCTCCGTGGCTGCTTCCTCCTTCTCCTGTCTCCAGCCCTGGTCCAATCCTGACACCCACAAGTAATCATTTTAAAAAGTCAACAAGGATGGTAGACCCTACATTTATATGTCATGCCAAGAACCTCTGGATTGCATAAAGTGTTAGAACATAATTGTTCCATGTTCCTGAGAGCAGTTTACAGTACATCTAGAAAGGAAAATCATGCAACACAGTGGCTTTGTGAAGAAAAAAGAAAAAAACAAACAAAAAAACTAGTCCCCCATTTATTTAAAGGCAGTGAGAAGGCTAGAGCAGTTTAGCACAAGACTGAACTTCATCAGAATCTTATGATACTACTTAATGTAGGTACTGTAGCTACTGTGGAGGTTTCCTAAATATTCCTGGGAATTTGCTGATTGAGTTCCCCTTTAAAATGCAGACACACATTGATGGTCATTATTCCTTTTCTCATGGAACATGTTAAAGAATTTTTTTACAGTGTTTCCAAAATATCACTCCTGTAAGAATAGTGTAACCTACCAATAGCTAAGAGCTGTAAATTAGCATAAACCTTAAGAATTTGATTCTGGGATGCCTGACCATGAGAATCTGAATGCAGATCCAAACATTTTCATGAAAACCTGGTCCTTCAATATAGCACACAGTTCCAACAATATCTCATTCTAATAAAACTACCATACCATCACTTTATAGAGTTGATTATTCTATAAAATAAATTAAAAACTGTTCCCACTGTACAGTACCCATGCCCCATCCAGAAGTAACCCCCCCATCAAGGACATTAGTCTACATCCATGCCCATCTTCACTAGCAGACTAAAGCATGGAGCTAAAAGGGCTCCATGCTTCCAGAACCATGTACAGTACAGTACAGTACAGTACTGCTGGTTTCAGCAACAGCTCCTTTCGACGACCCCACTGTTGACTGGGCCAGCTTATGCACTCTTTTTGATTGATATCAAAGGCTAACCGATATCTAAGGCTCTCCACCCCTAATTTTGACAAAAATGAAACATTAAAGGGCCTTATTAACTAAAGGCCGAATTGTGATGTATAGCTCTCAATTTGCATTTGATTGCCACTTCCCCATGTTCATTTATTGAGCTCTCTCTGTAATGTGGCAAATACACATCTAATTCGGGTGACTACAATAGTGATCTTATGGACCACTCCGCATCACTGTGCGTGCACAGTTATTTCTACTATTATTCAATAATCTGTCAAAATTGTGAATTCAACAAGGCGTAGTGCTCTGAATTCAACTATTTGACTTCAACTAAATTAGTGTAGTGCTTAACATGAACTAGGGACAAGGTGACAAAGAAAAACATGTATTATTCACTTATATACAGGTAGTGGGATATAGTAAGGATGACGTCACTGCACTTCACATCACTCCCCATGACTTCACATCCTACTTCTATTCAACTGACTTTGCAACACTATACATGCGACTGCATACTTAGCAGTCTGCCTGTTCAACAAATCTATCTGCAGCTTCATCAGTAAGGAGTAGTGAATTTGCAACTATTTTAGAGATGCGACTTGAATTGTAGCAAAGTGAATTTGACAGGTCATTTCATCCTTTAGTCAATAAAGCTCTAAATCTGCTCTCCTGTCCTAAATCTCTCCAATCCCCAAGTTGCCTGTGGATGTGGTTTGATGCCTTTCCCCAGTTGGACATAAAGGTCCTTTAAAAATTCCCCAAACATGTTCAAGAAAGAAGAGGTTCGCAAAAATATCAGTTCTCAGGCACTCAAATATATTCAGCTGCTTACTATAAATCTTTGATCTTCAACGTGCGTATGTTGTATTAATACATCTCACATCACAGTGACATTTATTGGTTTGATGCTCACCTATATTTCTTGTCCCCCTAATTGTCCTGTACCTTATTGCTCCTGATTGGACCCACTTATCACAATGCTGTGTGATTTGTCAGTTACATGTCTTAAGTATAAAGGAAAATTCTCCATCCTAAAATAAACAGTCTCACTCACTTATATATAAATGGCTTGGCTGCAAAAAACCGAGTCACTCAGACATAAAACTGACATGGTATACCACCTATATAAGGTGGCACCACCCAATTAACCAATAACGCTGTGAATTATTACATACCCAAAGCAATATAACTGAAAGGGAAATAAACATTACCTCAATTTACTAAATAATGAATATCTCCAGTGAGCTGGGGCTTTAGTGCCCCTTAAACTCCTAATTATTTGTGTTTTCTATGTTTTGATATTTACTTTCACATTGTTTTGGCTTTTTTAAACCTAAGTATTTAAAATAATTTTGATAATGTTGTAATTGTGCCAGGACAGGCAAGCTATAGATTTCTCACTTTTAAAAAATTACTCACGTGATCTCTATCCAGACCTCTTGCGGCAGGTCCACCAATTGTTAGTTTTGGCCTTAGCAACTGTACTTCCCAACATTCAGTTTCCTGTGAGGATTGGCAGAACTTTGCTGAATAGTACCATTTTGGCAGTTATCTGATATCTATGCTGATTTCTGAGAAATGACTCACTAGCATATGTAATGAATTTGATAAAGAGTAATATGACTATTTTGAGCTCATCCTCTAGCATCGCTGTCATTGCACTGAAAACATAATATCTCATACAAGGCTGCTTCTTTGGGCAATCCAATACGGTTTGACTGGAACTGTGAATGCATTGTGTACCTTAATTTATCTTGTGAACAAACATACTTTAGATAACAAGAAATATGGATAAAATGTCAAATGGCCTTGGTCGTGAAAGTCAAGTGCTCCAAGCAATTTGAACAAATTCGCAAACCTTTTGAGCAACTGTAGTTTATAGTTGTGTTAGTTTAGTTTGTGATGTGGTAAATTCACACTAAATTCACAACATTATGCACACTGCATATTTACAACAATAATATGACAACACTTCGGGAATTAATCATGCATCAGAGTCCAAATGTGTGCAATGCATACTGGCTTGAATTTGCCGATTTGAAGTTACTAAAAGAAAATGGTGAATAAGGGAGCTGGTGGTAAGGTTCCTGCAATTAGTCTGTTGCCGTATTCTCTAAGCCTTTTATATAAAAGTTCAACAAAGTGGCAAAATAAACTAGGAACTGGCTACCACTGAAATGAATGCAAAAATACAACTGCTGACGTTCTGCAACAATGCTGCACATGATTACAAAATACAGTACTTAATAAATACGTGCCATACACATGCAGAATGAGGTCATGTGAGTTTTATGCATTTACAGGTTACTTACATTTAAGTGTCTACAGAGATTTCCAAAAACATCTGCATGACCAATGAGCCTGACTAGAATTATTGAAAGGTTCCCATGAGGTCTGGGCAGAGTTCCATGTTCAGTCTAGCCTAGCTAGCCTATTTTACTCACTAACACTCTATGGTTTCACCTCTGCAGACAGCAGTGACATTGATTTTCTAATCATTCCTTTTTTTGAAATGAAAGGAAGTCCCCTGGACAAATTATTCTGTCTTTTTCTTTTTTTTTTTTTAATGAAAGATTCATCATCCAGCTGGAAAATAATTGGTCTAGGATACATTATTACATTATTTCCTGTGAAACAGTAGAATTCTGAAACCTCATATCAAATAATTTACCTAGGTCAATTTTCACTTTTTAGCAATGTGCAGTCTAAAGCATAATCACTAGTTATGAAGGAGCACATTGGCAGTGAATGCTATCACACAAAAGTGCTAGTAACTGACACTCCTGTGACCAGCTAGAAAAGGTTGTTATAGACAGCCGACAGGCAAAGATGTAGTACAGTAATAATTAGAAACAGTTTGCTATGGCAAGATACGACACAGATCAATACTTCCTAGTAAATATGGAGAAGAATGCTGGCAATGACTGTGCAAGTTGCTAGTGGTCCGTGTTACATATTCCCTCAAAGTATTACTAAGTTACTACAAAGTTACCAGTGGCATCTGCCTCACAAACTCACTCCCCCGGGTTATACACGTAGGTTATTGGTGAAAGCTGTCAACCACTTCTAAAGGTTTCCATTCTAGTAACTTTAAACCAGCGGTTCTCAACCTGGGGGTCGAATGACAATTTGCCAGGGGTCGCCTAAGACCATTGGAAATTGTTGCAGAAACAGTGACAATATTCGCATTGTAAAGTCGCGAATGCAACAATTTTTAAAAGTTGTGACTGCAACAATATTCCCATAGTAAAGTTGCGACTGCGACACTTCTCAAATTGTAAATTTGCAGCTACGACAATATTTCCATAATAAAGACGCAACTTCGACAATTTCTCATTGTACCACTGTGACAATTTCGTGACTGTACTAAAGGATCGCAGCAATAAAAAGGTTGAGAACCGCTGCTTTAGACATTGGCAGAGTTTTTTTATTATACTATCTATCTTGTATTTTGTAACTGGTTCTATACAAATGTAAACCGTTTTTAGATATTTGTTCTGTGTAATGGTGAATGTACAGCAATTCTTCAGGAACTGTGAGACCAAAACAGCAGACCAGACACAAGAGTTTGAAGATTTCTAAGATGGCAGTGAATGCTTTGGACTGGGAACCCGTTTTACCCATCTTGATTGGGATTAAGCTGGACCTACCATCCTAGCCACTTATCAAACAGTTCTAAGGTAGACCCACCAGGTATGAACTGGCACAGAGTCAGACTGAGGCAACTAGGACCCCCCAGAAAAGCTGACCCCAAGGGCCCACTGCCTACTTACAATATCTGTTATCATGCACACTAGAAAAATCCAATATGAAAAGAAATTGTTTTCACAGAATATTACTTAGCAGCCCATCCTATGCTGAATCCAGGCCTAAAATTGTGCTTCGGGCCCAATTCCCAGGAGAAGTCAACCCTAAAATACTTATGGCTCACATTTTTCTGTATTAGAAAAAGGATTAGAGCAGGGGTCCCCAAACTTTTTACACAGGGGGCCAGTTCACAGTCTCTCAGACCAACGGAGGGCCGGACTTTAAAAAAACCTATGAAAATCCCTATGCACACTGCACATATTATTTTAAAGGACACATAAAGTAAAAAAGCAAAAAAAAAGTGTTAAAATACTTGCCATATACTGAGCCAATTGATTACAGTCGCAGCATGAGTTGTTCTAAAATTAGCTGGCTCCCAATGCTTCCCCCGATGCCTCCTGCACAGCGCACTGGATGACATAGAAGCCAGCGCGCAGCTCCTTCTTCTCCTTCCCCGGCCTCGTACATCATTACGCTCATTGTGGGGAGCATTCTCTTTGGCCCCCACACTGAACGTGATGATGTCTAAGCCCTGAAACACCCAAGGTGTAACAGGGTGGGAGGAGCTGCGGCGCTGAATTCTCAGTCAGCCAGTGCTGTGAAGAAGCGTCAGGGGAATCATCACGAGCCGACTAATCAGCTCATGCTGTGACTGCAATCACTCAGCTCAGTATAAGGTAAGTATTTTAACTCTTTTTTTTTTAATTTTTTTACTTTAGTTCTCC
>WMED01009223.1:0-16440 GCA_019650415.1 Pipa parva | reverse complement strand
ACTGGCTTTTTGACTGAAGGAGCTGATTAGAGGAGCGGCCACCATTTGCACAAATCCTATTTTCAGGTATAGCAAAATTTTATGAAAATTAAAATGAAAGATAGGATAATTTAGGATGTGTATGCTAGCAGTTTTTCTTATAAGACATATGTTTTTTTTTTCTGATCCAATAACATGGCTTTACTTTATTCCTGTACAGGAATGAAAGAAAAAAGTACAAATAGATGACAACTTCCTGCACAATGGACAGAAAGTTTGTATGCCAAAACCCTTTGGGGCTACTTATATATCTGCTCTCTCACACTGTTCTCTGACTCTACTTTAGTTCTTTTGACTTTGATCTGTTGCTTGAAGTCTTTATTTTACTTTCCGCTTCCCTGGGCACAATCAAACCTTCAACTGTTTCTCTAGCTGCCTGATCGGCTTTGGTTACTCAACTCCCCTTTCTTGCTCATATTTTCACATTTCATTAGTCCTGTCTCCATTTCATTTTTTAATAACCCCTTAAGTTCAAGCACCTTGTGGCATCCAACAACTAAAACCTAGTGTTTTATATCATTAGGCCATGCTTTATCTTATTTATTTATTATAATTGCATTTATCTATATGTGATAGAACAGCCTTCAAGGTGTTGGACTTTCAGTTAGAAATGAGATGCTCTTAACGTGTAGATTTATAACTGGTTAGAAAGGAGAAGTTAGGATTAAGGATGAGGGTTATTTTCTTCTTGCAGAACTTCTATCAACCCAATGTCAGTTGTTTTGTAAAGGAAAATGTGTTTGAAACCTTGTTGGAGGTAGTTGTAATATCTTTTATTTGACCAAGATATATTTCAAGAGGAAAACAAACTTTTTTAACCTCACAGGGTAGATGCGTATCCTTAAATTCATGAGGAACTGGTGTATTGATATGTTTAAGGTTGCCAGCTCTTGCCTGAATGTGAACTTTTGTCACTTCTATGCTACTGTTGCAAGTCTTCTCTTGTCTGATGTGGGCTTCTAGCTGCTCAACAGTCCATGGTCTTCTTTGCTGGATTTCACATTTCACAATGCACCAAATGTTTTCTGTTGGTGAAAGGTCTTGAGTGCAGGCAGACCATTTCAGCACCTGGACTCTCCTTTTGTGAAGCCATGTTGTTGTGATGGATGAAGTATGTGGCTTAGCATTGTCTTGCTGAAACATGTAAGGCCTTCTGTGAAAGAGACATTGTCTGGGTGGAAGCATATGTTGTTCTAAAACCTCTGTATACTGTTCAGCATTGATAGTGGCTTTTAAAATGTGTAGAGTTCCCCTAATAGGCACTAATGTAACCCCATACCATTAGATGCAGGATTTTGAACTGTGCATTGATAAAAAGCTGGATGGTAGCTCTCCTCTTGAATCTGCGGTTCACAGCATTCATGGTTTTCATAACAAATTTTTCATTTTGTTCCATCTAACCACAGAAAGAGTTTCCCATTTGGACTCAGTCCATTTTTAAAGTAGCTTTGGCCCAGAGAAGACTGCGGCATTTCTGAATTGCGTTGATATAACTTTTGAGGATGGAAGGATTGCTCTCCCTAGAAATGTAGTGCATTTGTGAAGTCTCTGCAATAGAGTGTGACACACAAGTAAGATCATACAGCCTGGATATCATAATGTTTTGTTTATAATTGTAGTTTTGGGTAGGGGTCCCAGTAACTGTCCATTTCAGTATATAATTTTCAATAAATTGTTGGAGATATGGCTTCTTCCTGGCTTGGTAGAGCTTTAAAGAAGTATAGTCAGATTACATGTTTACCTTTTGAGGATCCCCTTCTCCACTCGTTCTCATGGCACTTCTCTACTGGTCATGTACTCAACTCCCTTCTCAGCTTACTTATGCTGATTGTCCTGCATCGCACTAGATTGCCCCACACAAGTGTAGATTCTTTTGCAGTACCACTGACTGCCCCACAAAGGTGGCAATCAGTGATGTGTGCAGTTATATCAGCACTATAGTGCCCCTTTAACACACAATATTTGATATATTTCTTTATTTTACCTAAAAATTCATGGGAAACTTAGAGACCATTCGGCAAGCTGAGCAAGCGAAAAAGTAGTTTTACAATAGAATTCTGCTTTTGCGCCTGCACTCATTGAAAATCCAACAAGAAACAGAAAAAGAGCATGGCAGCAGTGTACAGAGCATGAGATCTGCTTGGTATTGAGTGCAGGGGGCAGCACTGGAACCTAAAATCCTTATCTATAAGTATTTACCCCCCTCCACCTTAGTCCTAATGAGCATTCGTTCTCCTTAAAGAGTTTATCTCTATCAATGCTGCAGCTAGATGTCAGCACTAAATAAATACGCTCAGTAAATAAACAAGACTATAAGCAATTTACTGAAATCCCCTGTGTTTCAGACACTAAACTTTAAGGCAGGGTTCACACTGGCATGTTTTTGTGCACATTTTTAAAAAATATATATCATTGTAGGCAGTACTTCCAGGTACAACTCCTCACGCATCGCTTTTTCCTCATGTGTGAACGCTATTGTTTAATTCCTACTGTTACAAATCCTGTCACATTTTGTCTTGTTGCATTTCATGCGCTTGAAAGAACACGACGTCAATCGTCCCAGCGCATATTCCTCTCTATGAAACAATAGTGTAACATTGCACAGCCAAAATTTCATTACATTCAGGGGGTTATTCACTTAAGTCCGAAGTGTTGTGTAAAGGTGCGAATTCAACAGATAAATACAGTTGCATTAGGCTGCTATGGTCGCAGTCGTGTCTTTGTAATGAGAATATTGTCGCAGTCGCGACTTTATTATGGGAAATTGTTGCAATCTTAACATTAAAAAATTGTCATGACTTTACAATGGGGGAATTTAATATGGGAATCTGCTGTTTGAGAATTCGACAGTAGAATTTGCACCTTAGTGAATAACCCCCTCAGTGTTTTTTTTTTTTTTTTGTATGGGAATATTTTTGGTGTTTTTCCACCGTGCACTTTTATTTAAAAAACACATACGAAAAAATACGCCAGTGTGAACCCGGCCTAACTGTTAACTCTATGCAGCAGTTATTGACTGTGGCTGGATATAATTAGTAGCTAAATTGGACCTGAAGGTAAAAAACAAAAAAGACTTATTAAAACCCTTACCGGATATAGAGGTGAATCGCTACAGTCACAACATGAGCTGTGCTGTAATTACCTGGCACCCGATGCTTCTTCACAGCACAGGCTCCTCCCACTTGTTTCACCAGCCTCACACATCACCCCGCTCATTGCTGGGAGTGTTCTTATTGGCCGTGCTGATGTTTCAACCATTTATCACCGACGGTGAAACTAGTTGGGAGGTGCTTTGCACTGGCTTCCCAGTCATCCCTCGCTGTGAAGAAGTATCGGGTGTCAGGTAATTACAGCACAGCTCATGCTGTGACTGTAGCGATTCACCTCTATATCTGGTAAGGTTTTTAATAAGTCTTTTTTATTTATTACCTTTAGTTCTCCTTTAAATAAAATGCATCGTATGTCTCAGGAGCAGACTTTATGAAGGAAGAACATAGCAGATGTAAGGTACAAACAGTGGCTTAACAATAGTGACTGTTTATTGATATAGTTTGCATTGACAGATCAGCCAGAGATTAGATGTATTAATATGTATTTGGCATACATTTAGGGGGTTATTGACTAAAATTCGAATTGTCGTGCAAAGGCGTGAATTCGCCAGCCAATGACGGTCGCACACTACTCAATAGATGGCTACTGTCGTGACTTTACTATGAATACTGTTACAAATTTGCTTTGGAAATTGGCTGTTTAGTGAATAAGGAGTAGAGAATCAGGGCGTAGCCACCCGAACTGATGAGAATTCACTTCGACAGTCGAATTCTAACTTTAGTCAATAACCCCCCTTAATGTACATCTTTGGGTTATTTAAGAGTCCTGATCATTCTAATTAGAGTTGTATTAACACAGTGTAATGTGCGCAAGCAGACGCTGAGCGGAACATAGGCTTTACTATAACCGGAATATAAATGTTCAGAGTTTCCTATAGTGAAATCCTGCCTCTTCCCATCATGTCTGCCCCTACACTCCCTTAAAGCTCCCAGCTCCGCCAACAGTCTCTGCTACAACACCTGGCACTTTATTTTTGAAGTGCGTGCTGTAATCATATGGACTTTGGCCTTTACGGGGTGTTTGTGCGAGAAAAGCAAGCTGGTGCCAGAAGAAATTTTAGACAGTGCAGAAAATGTGAGAGGGGGAAGACACAAGGAGTGGGAGATACAAGATTTCTGAGAGAGGTGTTTGCGCACTGAGGGGGAGGGGAAGAAACTTTTGACTTGTGAAAGAGGGATGAAGAAAAGTTTGGTGTGAAAGACAGGAGTGCAACTGTAAAATTCCCCACCCTCCAGCTCCATCTGTTCTCAAAGCAGCTGTTCACCGCCCTTTATACAGCACAATGATGGAAAATATTCACCTAGTCCTTACATAAATTCCCCCTGTTAGTGCTTCCCATACATTTAAATTTATAAACTTGTATTCTGTACCCACAAATACTTTATAATCATTCCTCAGAAAAATTATAACGTATGCAAAATGGCTTTGTAATTATTAGAAGATTTAAATAACCCGGGCGATAGAAATAAAACAAATTGTGTTTATTCTGATAAACGTTAAAAAAAAAAAAAAAAAATTAGCAGATCCGTTTCAGTTAGTTCCCCACCATCTGCCCCTTTTAATGAATGCTGCTGCTAGTTGAACTGGTGATATCGATGAAAATGGGACCAGGAATATGAAGTCAAATCTGGAAGCTTTTTAGATAGATCTACGTATGCCCTTGTAACATTGAAACTGCACAAAGACATGCAAGTGTCTTCTCTGCAAATCAAAACTCATGCAGGACCAGGTTGGCCAAATGTAGAGCAAATTAAAACAAAACAAAAATGTATGGGTGAAAGATCTATCTGATCATGCACATTAATACATTTGTATCGATGACTACAGATATAAGCGAGGGTCATTTATACATTGTTCATTTATTCTTTTAAAACAGGGGTCGGCAACCCATGGCTCTCGAGCCAGATGTGGCTCTTTGATGGCTGCATCTGGCTCTTTGGCTGTAACAAGTGGTGCTCACATGCAAGCACAGCTCGATACAGTGTGCTGGCTAATCACCGGCAAGCGCTAGATACAAAGCTCTCTCAGCGCATCCGGATTGCCAGCCAATCCAGAGCCGCTGATGTCACCACGCTTCCTGGTTGCTAGCCAATCTGGAGCTGCTGTCCTCACTCATGTGACATCACATATGACGTCAGCAGCTCTGGATTCAAAAGGGCTGAGCAGAGCCGTATGTATATGACTGTCTCAGCCAAAAAGGTTGACCAAGCATCTTTAAAAGCTGCATTTACTGTTTGTGTATTCTGCTAGCTTTCGGATTCTGTTTCATCTGCACATTTTATTTTAATCATTTAAAGATTTCTCAAAACCTTGTTCAGTCACTGATGTTGTCCTCATATTAATCATATTTGGGGCAGATACTGTATTTGAATGATAAAACTCTGTGCATGGGCTTATGCATGAAAGGCCAAATATTACTTATTCATTCTTATATAGTACTACTATTTTCTACACAGCGCTTTACAGAGATTCATCATTCAACACAGTCCCTGCCCCACGGAGCTTACAATCTAGTTTTTCCCTATTATGTCATACACAGACATCCTATTTTTGGATTGTGGGAGTGCCTGGAAGAAATGCAGATGAAGTCCAGGGTGGAATTGAAACCAGAACCACAGCGCTGCAGGGTATCAGTGCTAACTGCTGAGCCACCGCACTACCCGAGTAATGGCCTTATTAACTAAAGGATGAATTCACCTGTCAAATTCACCTTGGTAGAATTTGAGTCGCATCTACAAAATCGTCATGAATTCACTTCTCTTTTTTGATGAAGTTGCGGATAGATTTGTCAAACAAACGGACTGCTACGGACGCGGTTGCATGTGTAGTGTGGCGAAGTCAGTGGAACACAAGTAGGATGCAAAGTCATGTGGAGTGATGTGAATTCCAGCAATGAAGTGCAGTGATGTCATCCTCACCATATCCCACTAACTGTATACAAGTGAATAATATGTTACTTTCTCCTTAGTTCATGTTTAATAGTAGACTAATTTACACAGTCACCACTGTCACTTTTGAATGAATAGTTGCCTTACACCACACCAGAGCCCTGCCATCAATTACCCACTCTGATGTGGCAAAGTCAAACAGGTGAATTTGGAGCAGTGCGCCACATTCGCTCCTTCGACACACTCCACTGCATAGTCAATAGAAAAAGTACCCGTGCACACACAAAGTGATGCAAAGTGCTACAAAAGATTGTGGCTATCATAGTCCCCAAACTGGTCATGTATTCACTACATTGCAGAGTTTTCTGAATAAGTGAACATGGGGAAGTGGCGATCAAATGCGAATTCAGACCTATATGCGATTATTCGACCTTTATTCAATAAGTCCCTCATTCTCCACTTCCCCATAGTGTCATATTCAGAAAACTCTGCATTGTGGTGAATTCCAGATCAATTTGACAACTTACGAAAGTCACTGACTTAAGGAGCACTTCACACCACTTTACGTGTGCATGAAAGTGTTGAATAAAGGGCTGATGGCAGGGTTCCTATTGTCTGACTGACTACTCCACGCTACACAAGAGATGGCTACTGGCGTCTTCACTATGGGAATCCTCTGTTTAGTGAAAAAGGAGTAAAGAATCAGAGCGTAGCTATACCTGAATTAATGAGAATTCACTTTGACAGTTGAATTCTTATTTTGATGAATAAGCCCATAAATGGTTTTCCTGTAATGAAACTATATATAGGGGGAAGTGTCCCACTGTAAAACTGCCAAAAGGGCACATTGGGAGTAGTACTAGTCTCTCAATGTCCCCTTCCTTTCAGCTCTGTCTGTTTAATGGCCGCCACCAAGGGCAGCAACCAATGGTAGCTTAGTCTCAAATTTTACACCAGGGCCCATTTTCTCCTAGTTAAGGCCTTGAATCTAGTTTTTACTGTCTCATTCTAAAACTGTTGCTGAAAAGTAGGTACAAGATTTATTTATTTGTAAGACCTTGCTATACTCTCCCACTGATTTATAGACAAGCTCCCACCCTCAGATATTACACAGTCTTGTACACATGCCTGTTTGTCATAATATTAGTTGATCAAAATCATCACCATCACTTCCAAGAAAACCAGAACAACATAGAATGATGTTGTGCACGTAAGGTGCTCGCAGAACATACAATTACTCACGCTCTCATACGTGTGCAATAGACTTAGACGAGCAAGCACAAACAAGTATACTCACATATAAAGGGCGCTAAAAGCTGAACATACATATAGCCAAACAGCACATTCTCCGTCACTACTCCATTTCTGGTTTCTCTAATTGAGTGCAGCTGCAAAAACACTGCTCACTTTCCAGGCAGTGTGACTGGGGTGGGAGACTGTGGAGGTGGGGGGGGGGGGGGGGGGGGAACCTGGTACCTAAGCAGATGAGAGGTGGGAGCTTGCCTTGAGTTAACCATTTGAATTGCAGCTTTCTTGGGAAGTACAGCCGGTGGAACATGGATTTGTTATGGACGGTTCCAAAAGAAATGACAGACCCAGTGAAGCAGGGTCTCCAGGAAGAGCCTTTAATCAGGGATGGTTGGGAAATACACATTATTAAGGGCTATGTTATTAAATAATGTTGTGGCTGTTGGCAACTCTACAGTAAAAGCTTGGATTGGTCTGCTATGATTCCGATAACAAATATGCCATACAATGACTAGTTTTCTGGCTGCTTTTATATATCCTTACAATAAAAATGAGCTAATCCTGTGCCCTTACCACAACAGGCAGCTTTGTCCACATAAAGTTTTCCAAGTGGCATCAATAATAAATCTACAGCTCCTTTATGACTTCCCCATAGAGATGCTATAGCCAGCAAAGGGTTGATATAATCACCCAGCCATAAGGCTACTCACAGCTCGATCTGGGTTTATTTCCGCTCATTTGTTTGCTCTTGCCTCAATATTTTGCAGAACATGGCGGCGCTTTATAAGCATTCTATGAAGCTGAAATAACAGGGGCTGACGTTTTCATGGTCGCCATTCATGATGATGTAATGCACATAAACATCGCCCACAATTCTGGCTCATGTACACACAACTCACGTACATGTTTAGGCTCCACTTATGGAATCTTGCAAGCTTAATGTGGTTTGCAGTCTATGTCCTTTCACGCCTACAATGGGGCATGCAGCAACATTTCTTATATTCTCCAGAAACACTAAATCTGTAATTATTGAATCGTTTTTTTTTTTCTAGGTGAAAAACCCCCCACTGAATAGCCTCTGAAACTCCACCATTTCATACTTTGGGGTTTTCCTGCACTGAGTTACAGTTCATCAACTCCTGTGTCTGCAGCACAAGCTACAGCTCAATTTCCACTCTTCCAAAGCATCTCCTGCCTTCATATTACAGTTCAGCTGTTTCTATCTTGAGGTTTCCTACAGCACATTACAGCAAAATATCTTTATTTATGTAAATAAAAATATATCAGCAATCCTTATCAAGCACAGAAGAAAAGTGTAGGTAGAGTCTGTAGGTAGACTCCTTTCCTTGTGGGTCCTGGACATATGTCCCTTTTGTCTATTCATTAAAGCATCTATGTTATAATTTCTTACATTCCAAAAACTTACTAGTAGCTTACCTGTCTTTTAATAATTAAGCTATGATTAAGCGCCATGGAGCGAAACGCGGAAGAAGCTGAATTTGTTGATTTTATTCTTCACTTTGTACAAGGATCTTTTAACCGATCATTAATAAACTTTTTTGATTTGACCATACTGGAGTGCCGGAGACACTTGATTTTGTTTTCACCTCTTGGATCTGGAAATATCCTCCCTCCTGAGAACCATCATTTTGACTTATAATCACCGGTGAGCTTTTTACTTTTGCCAGCATGGATTGAGCCATTTTCTTTGATTCTTACCTGTCTTTTAAACTCCACTCAGGAGGATAAATATAGGGGTTTCAACAGTTACAGTTGTGATTGAGAATGAGCCCCCCCAGGGAAGTCTTGTGGCGCCTACCTGTGGCACCCCCTGGATCCCAGGTTTAGCGAATTCTCATCCAGACACAAATTCCATTTTCCTTATACCAGTGGATTCACCTGGCAAAGAAGCAACAATTGCTATTCAGTATGATACAACCCTGCTCGCAGAGAGCAAAAAAGACCTCGTCTACCTCATCCGACGAGTGCAAGAGGAAAGCCAGCGAATGGAACTGTACCTGAAAAAAAAACAAAAGTTATGACCATGGAAGGCAATGGTACAGTAAATATACCAATCAATAATGAGGTAATTGAACCTGTTCAAGATTTCATTTTCCTTAGAGCTAAAATTGACCGCAGCGGGAAATCGACACCTGAGGTCAAGAGGCGAATCATGCTTGGCAGGATTGCAATGCAGGGAATGGAAAAGATCTGGAAGAGCGGGGATATTAAAGTTAAAACAAAAGGCAGAATGGTCAGTGCAATCCTCTTCCCTATAATGATGTACGGTTGTGAAAGCTGGACTGTTAGAAAATCTAAGAGGAGAAAAGTTAATGCTTTCGAATTATGGTGCTGGAAAAGAATGCTAAGAATACCTTGGACTGCCATGATGAGGAACAAGGCAGTCTTGGACCGCGTCAAACCGAAAACATCATTAGAGGGCAAAATTACCAAACAACAACTCTCACATTTTGGCCATGCGATGCGCTAATTCCTTGGAAATGTCAGTGATGCTCGGAAGAGTCAGTGGAAAAAGGAGAAGAGGCCGCCAGAGAACAAGATGGTTCAACACAATCACAATAACAATGAATGTGCCAATTGCGGAACTGAAGGAAGTGGCGAGAGACAGAAAGGCGCGGAGAATGATGATCCATAAAGTGACCGAGAGTCAGCAGTGACACAACGGATAATCATTTTCAATGAAATAAACATTTTTGTAAAAATGTTTGTATGTTTGTATGTATAATTTTATTTATAAAGCGCCACAAGTTTATGCAGAGCTGTACAATTCAGCAATACAGACATGGGAAAAGTGCATTTAACGATACAAGTAAAATGTCACAAGGATACATCAAATTAAGTGCTAGGTTGTGATTGACACAAGAGGCTGGAGGTCCCTGCCCCATGGGGCTTACAATCTAAGTGGGAGGAAGACTTACATACACAGATAGGACAATAACATATATACAGTATATATACAGTATATATATATATTTTAAAATATACTGTACCTTTATACAGTGTTTCTCTCTGTTATCTTCCCTGTCAGCCTAACTTTTTTTTATAAATGATGATGGACATTATAGCTCCTCCAATCAGATTCCTTAAATCACAATCTAGCAGGAACCTGACTGGAGGAGGTATAATGTCCATCATCATTTAGTCCCGCCCAATCAACGCAGGAAATAAAAGGCAGGTACGGTTTAAAGGTTAAAATTTTTAAAAGTATATATATTTTTTTTAATATACAGATATATTTTCAAAAACGTTTATTTCATTAGTAGAGCCTAAATTAGTATTAGAGTTTTGAGGTGACAGGTGCACTTTAACGTTTATATACATTTGAGTGGGAACTACCATAATGCTTATTTTGACTGAGGCGGTTTCTGTAGTCTGTAGTCACCAAATAGATGGATGTGGTGTGTGGACAAAATCCCAGTGTTTCACATCCATATTTATAAATGTAGATATGCAGGAAGTTAATGATCACACAATAAGCGACACACTCATATCACTGGTATAAGGGAAAAAGAAACAGCTCCTATTTATAAATAAAATAGTTATTGTAAAAATATACAACCATTTAAAAAGAAAGTCAGAAAAGCTTAAAAAGTCTATTACTGCATAAAACTGTTTTTAAAAAAAAAAATAATCCAGGTATTTTTATATACAGACAATACTGAATTCTGTCACTTAAAGTGCACCTGACAGAGCAAAATAGGTCACTCTGTCAGGCGCACTTATAGGCCCCTCCCTCCGTTCATGGCCGGTTCTAGCGCTGGGCAATGTGGGCGACTGCTCTGGGCGCAATCTATTTGATTGCCCACATCGCCCACCACAAACTTACCTCCTCCAGCATTCCAGCGACGCTCCTCCTCTGAGTGCCGCCCCACAATGAGGTCGCATTCCATTTACCTCATTGTGGAGTGGTGCTCAGATGAGGAGCGTCACTGGAACGTTGGAGGAGGTGAATTGGGGGACGCCGGGCAGATGTGCGCCCGGGGGGTGTGTGTGCTGGGTGGGGGGAGGGTGCGTGCGCGGGGGAGGGGCGCGGAGGGGCGGTTCAGCCAGGGCGCCCATAGAGCCAGAACCGCCCCTGCCTCCGTTGTTCAGTGACATCATTGATATTTTGGTAAAATCTCTCAGTTAAAAAAAAAAACACCTGTATTTTCTATTCAACTCACATCAAAGGGGGTTATTTATGAGAGTCAAAAAGGTTTTTTTTTTCTGACCAAAAATCTCGAACCAGGGTTTCTTCAGACCACTTTAGCAGTCAATGAAATGCTTGGAGATGAAGATGGCTGACAGACCTGTTTTTTTTCTTTTTTTTCAATTGCATCTTATTTTATATGTGTTCTATATATTTGTTAATAGAGAGTGCAATAATCGTAAAAAAAAAACAGCAGTTGCTTTTATGGCTCAGTTTAAAAGGTAAAAGATGTTGAAAAAGCATCAGTATTTCCCCTTGAAGCACAAATGTCCTTCAGGATAACAGCATGTTACAGAACTTTATTTGAACTTTACTTGAAGACTAATGGGCAGTCAAGCTTAATTGCTCTAATCAGGGCAGCTCATTATCCTGACTTGGTGGTGGTGGGGCTGCAATTATGGTGATTGTGTTCTGAGAGGAGCAAGATTATTTCCCACACAGACTCATAAATTCAGAGTGAATGAAAGCAGGTCTCTGGAAAACATGATTAGAAAGAAATAGAATATACAGGAATATTAAGAAGTGTTGCAGCTATCATCGCATGTTGCAGATTTGATAGTGACGTCATTGCGGAACTGTGGGGCTTATTCATGAAGGTCCAAAGAGTCGTGAGGGTCCAAACTCCGTATTAGTTTGAAACCAATTTGGACGCTTTCCGATGGTTGTGGATTTTTGGAGCACTTGAAATCTTATTACATGCATGTGCACAGGTAATTCAGCTATTTATTATACATCAGGGTCTGTCCAAGTGGTGAATTTATGCGGCCCGACGGCTTAAACATTTGCCCACCCCCTGCTCTAAAGTCTGAATTCAACTGTTGAATTCTCAAACAGCGAATTCCCATAGAAAATCCGCGACTGCAACAATTCTCCCATTGTTAAGTCATGACTGCGACAATTTTTAGGGGGTAATTCAGGAACGATCGAAGTACCCTTGCGAAGCTTCTCATCACTTGGCCGAGATGAGTACGCGCTCACTGGTCTCCTGCACTCGGAGATCAGCGAACGCTTTAAAGGTACTTCGGCTCGGCGAGGTGACTCGAGTGGTTGCGAGGTGAGCCGAAGTACCTTTAAAGGGTCCGCTGATCTCCGAGTGCAGGAGTCCAGTGAGCGCGTACCCATCTCGGCCAAGTGATGAGAAGCTTCGCAAGGGTACTTCGATCCTTCCTGAATTACCCCCTTAAAGTTGTGGCTGCGACAATATTTCCATAGTAAAGTTGCGACTGTGACAATATTCTCATTATAAAGACAAGACTGTGACAGTATCAGCCTATTGCAAATGTCTTTAGCAGGCTAATTCACATCTTTACGCAACAATTCGGACTTTAGAGAATAACCACCAAAGGTCCACAACAGTTGTGGACGAACAGAACTGTTTGTATTACTTGGCGTGCACATGTTCACGCAGTTTGCTATTCAGAAAGTGTTGGAGCAGAAGTCGTGAATTCGGAATGGTTTACTTTGACAAATCACCTAATATAACTAGGGGGGTTGATGGCAGGACTTTAGTATGGTGACTGCAAACAGAAGATTGCTATGGGTTACCATTCAAAAGTGACAATAAAGACGGCGACCAAATGAAAACATGAAACAGGGATATGTATTATTCATTAAATACAGACGTCACTGCACTTTGCTAGTAGAATTCCCATCACAATGCATTCTGCTACTGTTCACTGACTATGGTACACTTTGCAAGAAACCACGTCAGATGCCATTTGCTTCTTTGCTGAGGGAATTTGCCGCTTAGTGAACAAGGAGTAGCAAATTCGCGACCATTGGAGCATAGCGATCCGGAATTATACAAATTCACTGAAACAGGCCAATTCGTGCTACTGATGAACTGGCCCCTCAGTGTTTTGCAATATAGAAGATGCAGAGAACATGCCTCTCATTGTTTTCAATGGGCGATTACCTTGAATATACGTTTTGTAAGTATACCACTTTTAGTAGCAGTTTTGAGGCACAAAACATTTTAAAGGGGCCTATTCATCAAAGTGCAAATTTGGCTGTTGGAGTAAATTTGAATCCCTTTGCATTGCTATGCTTGGAAAGACATGAATCTACTATTCCTTATTTATAAAACCATGTAGAACAAGCAGACATTGATGGATGCTTAGTGCATCCTAGACATTGAAACAGTAGTTGGATGTGTAGTCGTGTATAGTGATGTGAATTCCACCAGTGAAGTGCAGTGACATAATCCTTACATTGTCCCATTAACTGTATCAAGTGAATAAATACATCTATTTCTGTGTCACTGTATCCCTAGTTCACATTGTCACTTTTATTATTGGTTTCATTGTCAATTTTGAATAAACAGTTGCCTTACACCACACTGGAGCTCTGCCATCAGTTCCGTAATTCGCCACTCTCATCTGGCAAAGTCAATCAGGTAAATTACGAGCAGTGCGCCTTGCTGAATTCGCTACTTTGACATACTCCAGCACTTTAGGAATAGCTGAATTTCGTGTGCACACGAAAGCAAATTAAAGCAAACTGCTCCGTAAGTCCCCAATCATTATAAGCATGCCATAGGAGTGCGCACAGGGTGTGCCTGGTGTGCCCGGGCACACCCTAATGAAATGGCCTGCGCACACCTATGAAGCATGCGAATTGAACTTGAATTTGCCAGCCACATTGCAGATTTTGAGGAATTAGTGAAGTTGGAGAAGTAGTGAATGGATTCAAATTCAGACATTGTTTGCACTTTAATAATTAACCCCCATTTGAAGCTGTGTGTTGCTGAGCAAAACAAGAGAAGATCCAAATCCAGTACAGAATTTCACAAGTCTCATCGCGAAGCTACTGCACAGATATATTATACAGAGACCACTCGAGGCGACTCGAGTGGTCTTGCCGAGACTGGAATACCTTTAAAGCGTTCACTGATGTCCGCGTGTAGGACATCAGCGAGCGCGTAACAGTCTTGGCGAGCTGATGCGAAGGATCGGGAGGTAAGTTTGAAGTTTGCTGGATTACCCCTACTTAGTCTGTAGCCAAATGGAACATTTGCTGGGTTCACCCAAAATCCCCAAGCACATAACCATGAAAGAAAGCAGATGTTCCAAACGAAAATGATGAATACAGTGGTTTATTGTGCCATACTCACAAAAATAAACAACGTTTCCGGGACTGTGTCTCCCTTCATCAGGTGCAAGTTGAAAGAAACCACTTTCCATCTATATCAGCGGTTCTCAACCTTTTAGAACCGCGACCCCCGCTGACGTCACCACGCCGCGCGTGATGACGTTTCAGCCGAACGACATCACGTACGCGCGTCACGTGGTGACGTTTACGGCCGACGTCACCCCGCAGGATCCCTTATAAGAAGGGTTCCTGTGGGTGCTTCCGGGTGTCGGCGCGGTTCTCGACCCCAGTGGGATGGCCTCGCGACCCCCGCTGGGGTCGCGACCCACAGGTTGAGAACCGCTGATCTATATCGACATCACTGATCTTTTTGATGGGGGGAAAAATGTTATAACCATCTCCATAGTGAATAACGAGTTTTCCTCCGTCTCAACCAGGCTAACAGTCAGAATGGGCTTAAAGAATATCGATATTGGCAATATTGATCTTTTCCACCTAATTAAAGGTATATCGATATACCAGGAGAAAACTTTTAGGGGGTAATACAGCAAGGTGCGAACTCACCTTGCGATGCTTCACCTCAGCTCGCACAGACTGTTATGCGCTCGCTGATGTCCTGCACGTGGACATCAGCGAACGCTTTAAAGGGATTCCAGTCTTGCGAGATGACTCGAGTTGAGCCTCGCCAAGACTGGAATCCCTTTAAAACATTCGCTGATGTGTAGGCATGAATCGAAGCATCACAAGGTGAGTTCGCACTTTGCTGAATTACCCCCTTAAGCTTTTTAAAACTATCCCCCAAAATGTTAAGGACTAAAATACTCATAAATACAAATATGCCTAAAAAAAAAAAACGGGTGCTTTCATATTTTATTTGGGTTTGAAAACAAAATGAAAGGAAAATAAAATTTAAATCGGGTATATTTCCCTTTATTCTGCTGACAGTATGGAGTCCTGAGGAACTGAACATATTTACTTGTAAAAATAAAAGAACAGGCTCAGTATATGACAGATTTAAAGCTTCCAACAGCTCAGCTGTTACCTTCTGCTGCCCAAGCATGATGGGAGATTCAGCAACAAATGGAGTATCTCTTGCTATCCCTGACAAATGCCCGAATCTCCTGCATACAAAGCAACTCTACTGCAAAGCATATTGGGTTACAGTCACAAGTTTTTAATAAAGTTTATTTAAATGTGTATAAATCTTTAGGACTTGTTTACATCGGTGTATGGATTGCTTATCTTATATTAAGTTCTACCATTGCAGTCACAGCTTCATCTGTGCTGTAATTTCTCTTCACTGAGGCAGAGATCACAGCGCTTCGGCTGACACAGGAGCTAGTGCGAAGCTCCGTCCACTTATTTAATCAGTGGTCCAAATGGTTTCAATGTCATCACATTCATTACTGGGCCAATGATGCTGGAAATGAATATGCAAGCACAAATATGATTTTTAATCAGAAAGTACCCTAATCTCCTTTTAGTTTTAGAAAAGGAAAAGTTCCTTTGTTTATTAAAAGACTTTTGCTATTTTTTGGCGAAAAACACAGCACCCTGTGTGACTTTCTAGGTGGGGTTTTATTTAAAAGGGAACTATAGCCAAAATACATCTTTACATATGCAGTACTATACCTTAGTGAGAAGCGTTTCTCTCCAGTAGTTATTTATGTTTCATGTGATGCAGAATGATTGAGTAGGTAGCACTGATAAACTCCTGCACCAGGAAATGTGTGTGTGACATGTACTGGTCAGTTTTCCATGAAAAGGTTCCCTCCCCTGGACATTTTTACCCTACTTACCGTATATACTCGAGTATAAGTCGACCTCGTGTATAAGTTGAGGTCAGTTTTTGGG
>WMED01009222.1:0-16442 GCA_019650415.1 Pipa parva | reverse complement strand
TTTTTATTTACGATTTACACAACGTGCCAACTTTTCTGATTTTGGGGTTTGTAATATAGAGAGTGATTATTGGTAACTAAAGAGGACATTTCTAGAGGGTTCACTAGAAAATAATCGTTTCCTTAAAGAAATGTACTCAGGTGCCTTGTCTACAACAGATTAGGTGGAAAAAAAAATCAAAGGATTCATTCAGCAGAAGTGTGCTTGAAGCCTAAAAATGTTTTGTGTTCAAGAAAATTTAAGACGTGTTTATTAATTATTTGTGTTAAATAATTAAAACTGTAGGAAAGGAGAAGTCTTGTAGACAAGTCAGCACATGGTCCTCTAGATATTGAAGGCTGGTCTACTGAATTAGATTTAACCAAAGGCAGACTATGCTGGGTTCAACATATCTTGACTTGTGCTTCATGGCAGGTCAAGGTGAGCGAAATCCAGTTGAAGCAATCACACTCACATCAATTGTGATGTCATAGCTTGTTTTCTCGAAACCAAAATTCTGGAGCGTAAACGTTTCTGGGATAAGTTTTCTACCTTGTCTATCTTGCTAGACAGACATCCACCAGGACTGGTCCGTTCAATTAAGAACCTTATTCTCTTATGCTGCTTTACTTGCTTGTTGATTTCTTTCTCTCTTTCTCTTTTGTTTTCTGTCTGTACCTTCCTTTATGTTCTGTAGAAGATGTAGCAAATTTAACTGCCAGTGATGTGATGAATCGGGTAAACCTTGGATATTTGCAAGGTAAATTCTTCTCCCTGGGAGTCAAGCAAGACTCAGCGCTCAATGTGTAAATGAACATGCCAACTTGCTCTAGTGCACACCTAAAGGTCCTGTAATGTTGAATAACATGCAGATGGCATTCTGGGGGATTGTCCTCTGCATGATTGGTCTGCATGTACATTACAATGCACAAAGCCCACTGTTCAGCTTCTGCTATGTGTCTGTTAATAAGTCTCTTTAATATCAAGCCAATAACTGGCCTTAATGTGTTGTTTAGGTAGGACATTGACCAAAGGTTACCCCTGCAAATTACTATATGATTTCGCAGTGCTTAGTGGAATGTTTCGGCCTATGTGATGTCCAATGAATATAAAATGGACAACAATTCTTAAGATATAATTGGTTATTTATTTTTTAATGTTTATGTGGCTTTGGGTGTGTGGAAACATTGCAGAATGTCAATACTGGCATCATCATTTTAAGTTTTAAATATATCGTACTTCTCCTTTTAAGTGGCAACACCATTTTAATTCACCTATAGGGAGAACACGGTTGCTGAGAGAAGTTTTTGATAGCAACACCCATCTTCTCTGGAAATGCAGCTATTATATCCCTATCCCCATATTGGGTGGAAATTAGTGGCCATTAGTGACCACTCATATCACATTATGCTCTTAAAGTCTATAGAATATTATTCTTTAGAACATATTTTCTTCTCTAATGTCCCAGTGTTTGCCCCTATATAAACATTTTAATGATCAACAAAGATGGCTGCCCTCTTAGGTCAGTAAATTGAAATAATAAAGTTTCTTTGCTTTGAAATTGAATTAAATTGATTTTCTGGTTGTGAGAGGCAATGGTTTTTGACCTAAATTTGCTCAGTTGGCTGCTTTTGGCAACAGTTGAACCCATTTTTGATTACAGCTCTTCCTTATGATAAGAAATGGCAGAGTGTACGTAAATGTCAGTTGAGTTAGTCCCTATGCACAAGCAGAGATTCATAGCAATACACTCAATTTGGCTCTCTAGGTCAACTCAACTCTTCCTAAATCAAACTACCCTGCTGAATCCTGGCAAGATCATGGGCAAAAAAAGATTTTGGAAAATGACCTTTTGCTTGGTGATTGGTTCAATGGTGATGATACTCTTGCCAGTAAAATAAAATATGTGGACATGTGGAAAGTTGGCATTTTCTTCCTATTGATGCGCTTCCCTAACCAAAATAATACAACAAAGCTTCACAATCTCAAACCCCAAATCTGGTAATCATTGAAATCATGGAAAACCCCATGAAGAGATTGTATATTGCCAGTTTAGTAAATCACATTAACACAGATATATATATATTAAAGATGCTGCACCAGTCATGTTCAAACCTACATACTCTCATCTGTTCGTAAAGTACTGACTCCTAGCATTGTACTCCCCAGCATCTTAATACCAGAAGGCTGGCCAGGCCATTTGTTTAACATAGTTGCATCCAAAATACTGATAAATCTATGCTGGGAAGGCTTATGCTTAATAAAAATGACTGTACTTGGAATATCATTCTGCAAAATTTCCCATGGCGATATATGAACGTAAGTTTGAAGGGGGATTAAATTCACCGCATGAAATTCCTCCCTCCCAATCAGCTTCTTCCATGGAGTGGGATCTGAAGCAAAAACCAATGGGCCTTACCCAGAATTCCTGCAAATCATTCTCTATTAATAGGCATGCACTAACGTGATCAGAATGGTTTCACATATTTGCACTCCGAGCTCTTATTGCAAGGTTGGTGCTAAGATATTAGTCATAGGCGCATCGTTATCCCTGATTAAACTTGAAATGATGATGAGTACGCAGCAGTTTGCTAAAACTGATATTCTCCCTATTCTATATTGGTTTAAAGTATATGATCCTATAAACAAATGGAGGAAGAAAATAGTAACATTGAGAAAGCTGCAATTTGTCTATCACCATTTTCACCTATTTATAAAGCCGTTGAGTTGAATTTTTTTTTTTTTTTAATACCAAAATTGTTCACCTACTTTAGACTAGCGAAAAAAAAACATTATTCCCTATGGAGCTGGTCCTGTGCCACAGTTGAATTAGTTTTCCCATCGGAAAAATGAATGTTGATATTGATATGAAACGGAAGGGGAACCATATTGATGACGCTGCAAAGAGTGCTGGATTCGACAGATTGATATTGGTTGTTTTCGATATCGACCATTTATTTTCCATTCTACATAAATCAGCCGAATTGAAAACGTCCGGGGAAATTAAAAAAAAAAAAAAGCCTAAAAGCGCCAATGAGGGGGTGAAACAAATCAAAAAGGTCAAAACGATCTTTATAAATATCCCCGTCGAGTGAAAGATATAAAATCGACAGCTAAGACAGAGAAGTATTTTTGCTGAAAATAGGAAGGTACCATTTAAGCCCACAATAAAAATGGCTACTTTTGCAGACAACGTTTTTTTCCCTTAACAAGTCAAACAGAAAAATGTAGAGAGAGGTTTACTTTCCCTGCAGTAACCTGAGTAAAGAAAATCATATCTGGGAATGTCTGATTACAACAGATCAACTTATAATTAAGCTTTAAAATACAACAAATTAGTTCTGATGAATAACTGCATAGAGATCTAACCTTGCAATAACCAGCTGGAATTTTATCTTGCACATTTCATAATTAGAAAAATAAACTTTCATGTTCACCATTCATCTATTCATATCACATTTTCTCTAATCTCTTTTCACCTAAAATAATCATGGAATACCATGCAATGGTCTCTACCACATGGGCAAGCAACTTGTCCTTCTGAAACAAAATTCTATTTCTGGACTTATGTTTAAACTTGGCGGTTTTTTTTTTTGGTTTTTTTTTTTGGTTTTTTTGGAATATCCTATTTCAGGTATGTGTAAAATGAATTTATTAAAAAAATATTCATTCACATTTGTGGTTAACCTAAAATTCATTTCTGAAAGTTGTAGACTATGATTTCCCCTTACCATAAAATACAGTAGGTTTCTTCAAATTATATATACAAACGTATCCAAGAGTTAATTAAAAAAAAAAGTATAGATAAGTAGATTTTGTAAAGAATGGGTGAAGGGGGAACATGTTCACTGCTCAATATTTCCAGCCAGGATAATCACCTAGTCAAGGTAATGGATGTGATGTCATAGTCAATGTAGGGGAGACAAAGTATTACAAAAAATGTAATATGGTATAACATTTGCACTTTACTTTTGCCCACTGGTTCTTGTAAATTATATCCCGATCCCCATTGTCATGTACGCTGGAGAGTTGAGAAACGCAGTTTCAATACTTGTATGTGCTCATGTACATATGTAGAATTGACAAAATAAATAATATCTATCTATATCTATCTATCTATAAAGAAGTATGGTTTTCCCAAAAACAGGGAGATTCTCTGTAAAAACAATTTTCTTTTCATATAAAGTATTTATATTTAAACTGATGTCCAAAGACTGCAATTTAATATCTGGAATGCTAAAAAAAAATCCAAGATTTGGATTTGCATTTGACCAGATACTGTGGGGGTTATTCACTAAGGTGCGAATTCGACTGTCAAATTCTCAAACAGCGGATTCTTATAGCAAATCCGTGACAATTTCCCCATTGTAAAGTCTCAACAATTTTTTAAAGTGGACTGTGACAATATTCTCATTATAAAGACGCGACTGTCTTTATCTGTCGAATTCGCACCTATATGTAATAATTCGGACATAGTCCTGTATGTTTGTTTTTGTTAAGGTTCAGAGTAAGTTCTAGTGTAATAACCATCAGCATGATTTATGCAAATATTTCTAAACCTTTTTTTGGCTGGTCCTATTATGTAAGCTATAGAGATTAGATATTTCTTTTGTCATTTTTATTTAAACTAATGGTCAGAAAAATATAGCGCCACACAGAATGAAAATTAACTAATAATAATAATAGATGATAAATATATAAATGATATACAATGCAGTGAGTTTTTTTACTGGAAATAAAAACGGAATCAGTTCTAGATAGTAGTAGTCGCTTCCGTGGTGATAGTTGGGCTGGATAGGGAAATTCAAAATGGTTGATCCTTTCCCAGATTGAAAGGTAGAGAAGGTAAAGTTCTAGAAAGAGGAATTGGATTAAAAACAAAGTATGGAATAAATAGGGTGTTTACACGCTGGCTTAGATCGTGGAAAGGACTTATAGACCGTTTTCTGTGTCCGATTTAAAGAACTTTAGTTTATTTTTTTAACTCTTAACACTGTTTGGGGTTAGACCATTTTTAAAATGCAAATAGGCATTCAGATAGATGAGTGGTTTTATTCAGAAGGCTGTGGGGGCTAGCTATCAGTAAAAGCAAGTAGAACAAGAGAAAATTATTACTAACTCCCCATCAAAAGTAAAAACAAAACTATGTTGTATAAAAGTTGTGTAAGGCTTAGGCTGTATGTGTAATATATATGTCATGATTCACCCATCACTTAAAATGAGATTAGACCAATCTCCTCTTTATTGAAGTTTGCACAATCTGGGGCATTTAATTTGGTGATACAATATGATGGGACTGGACAGATGGCGCCAATATGAAAATGTAGACTAACGGGCAGGTGATAGGAAGTTTTGAGTATTGTTTCCTCAGAGCATTAGTTTTGGTGACTATCTACCTGCATGATTTAACTGTTGCACTGGTAGTGGCGATGGTGCGGATACCTCTGTTTTCATATCTGTTAAGACAATGCCCCAGATTTAAATAAACTGCAATAAAAAGAAAGCACATGCACCCTGTGCATGTTGTCAATGTCTGTGTAGAACCCTGCATGCAAATAAATGTCTTCTGATCAAGATTGAACTCATACGTTTTATCTAGACACTTGGAAGACCTCATATTGTCCCATCTCAAACATACAAAAGGTTACAGAGCTTCATTGTATATTCCTTTTTTTCTTATCCGTTATGACTTGGGGGTAGTTCAGCAGAATGAAATAAGAATGTTACAACATGGAGGAAACAGATTACCGAGTTGTACATAATCTATCCTGTATTCTATAGCAATGATAGTGACAGGAATATGTCTTATCTCTTAGGAAACCACATTGCTTCTGAATTTGAATTCTCTCTATTTTAATGACAATCACAGCTGGGAAAATTGATTGTGTTTGACTGAAGGCATGCAGTCAAGTATGCTGCAAACAACATGTGATTACTTGTAGTCTCCTACAGCGATTACAGTAGTAACAGTACCCTACATCTCATGTATTTACTCCTTTTTTTTAACAGATGAAATGAATGACCATCAACATACATTATCTTATGTCCTCATCAATCCACCACCAGACACACGCCTAGAACTCAACGACATTGTGTAAGTACCAGACAAGAATAAAATGTGTTCGTGGAAGGGGTGGTTGGTAACATCCTTAAGAGTCGCCCTACAAGACCCTCTCTGAAAATGTGTAAGCGGTGTTGAGCCTATCATTTAGTATGCCATACAGCCTGTGACTTTAACTCCACTTTAATACACAACCCTTGCTTGTAGAAGGGCTACTAGAAATTAACCAGATGAAATGATGTTGTTTTTCCAGGCCCAACCATCTGAATACTCAGATCCAGTGGTAAGGGTCATTCAGTGGGGTATCCTGCATAGGGGACTCACTCGTATAGGTCAGAATTAATGGTCCGACTTCAGGTGTCACCGCTAATCACTGACTGACATAATCCTTGCATTAAACCTCACTAGAGGTGTCTGTCCTGAGAACCTTCCTGTGCAGAGGACATGGAAAAAAACCTGAATTGAGAAAGGGAAGAGGCAGTGATAAAAGGGAAGTGGAAGGATCTTGTCAGATCCTTGCAGTTTCCTACTTCCTGGTGGGAGGCACCTTTTACCCAGTGTTTTTGTGTCCCACATGACGTAAGAGAAACATACTCTTGGTATATTTTAGGTATCGAGATACTCAGGATTGTATGTAATTTTTCTATATTTATAGTGTTTTTTTTTAATTAACTTTTTGTCGCACATTAACCTACCAATGTCAGGAGACGAGCTTGACAAATTGTTTAATCAGGCTAAAGAATTGTCTATAGCAGTGGTTCTCAACCTGTGGGTCGCGACCCCATTTGGGGTCGAATGATGATTTGCCTGGGGTCACCTAAGAGCATTGGAAATATAAGGATTAAATGGGGTTGCACAATAATTATTAATAAATGGGGGTCGCCAAATCGCAGGGAATTATACTAAAGGGTCACGGCAATAAAAAGGTTGAGAACCACTGGTCTATAGGCATCAGTATACTGTAACATTGTCATCTAATTTTCATCAACAATTCTTCATCATGGGGAGACCAATGTCATGTTTATTATAAAGCATTGGCCTAATTTGGTCAACAATTTTATGCGTAGTGTATAGATTTCCCTTAATGCTAGATAACTCATTTAACAAAATTTTTTTTTTGGATAGCACTAAAGTATTTTTTAATAATTTTTATCCAGATACTTGATTCGGTCAGACCCCCTCGCACATGTTGCCAATGACTCCCACAGCCGGAAAGGCAGCAACAGCTACAAAATGGAGCAGGTGAGCAATCCTGAAACAAGAGACGAGACTCAGCTATGAGAGATACCCAGTCTTGATGAACCTGTGCCTGTTTTGCCACAAAACTTCCATATTGCATTTTTTAAAAAAAGCTACAAAGACTTTTTATAAATGCGATGCGCCACGGGCGGATTGAGCACGGTGGAAGAAAGTGGGGAAAGTTTGATGTGGAGAATGAAGAAAAGGGGTCCCTCTTTACTTCTAGAATTCCACACTGCCAGCTCCAAATACATGAAGCAGTTTCCCAAGCATGGAATGCACCAGTGTTACTCATACTTGCCTTATGGTGCTCTTTCAATCTATCAAAAGATATTCACAAAACCTGGAGTTATGTTTTGACCATTGAGCAAATCCAAAAGTCTCAAACTACAAACCCCAATTTAGAGGTGCTCCCAAGGCATTTCTTTGTATGAAGAAACACTTTTGATCTATATCTTGTTTACAATGTGTTTTAAAGCCAATGTTTATCTAAGAAGGCACACATTTTCAAACCGGACTAGATACCACAGATGCATTAAAAAAACCTTGGATCATGACATACATATCTCCCACCATCATGAAGCTAAGATCAAGTCAAAGACGAAACATTTGTTGCATATCCTTGGAATCAAAAAGGGTAAAGATATCCTATATGCTCAGTCTGTCTAGTAATAAGTAGGCGAAATATTGTATTGCCTTAATATTATTCCCTAATGCCATTGATGTGGTTTACTTAAGGTTTGAAATGAAGTTGAACGAGGTACGAAATTAATATTAATCAACCATTATCAGTATTTTATTAATATTGCACGAGTTAAAAAATACCATAGAAGTATTATAACAGCATCCCTGAAAATGTGTATTTGTTTGTTTTTTATTTAAATGTGAAAGAACATTTCTTTTTTTATTCAACCCCACTGGATTTATGTTCACAGCAGATTTAATTTTTCAAGATGGGCTGGTCACTGAAACATTCCATGTCAAGACACAACCCAAAACACAGTGCCTAAAGTAAATAATGTGCAGCCTAACGCAATGGCTGCCAACATATAGAAACACATCATTGTAAAGAAATAAGTTATGCCAAATTGCTGCTATGTACTATAAAATCATTTATAAGCTCTTCTTTCAATAGGATCCCAGAGTTTTGCAAGGTAAGGATTTGAGAAATTGCTAGCTAATGAAGAACGGATAGTCTTGACCTCTAATCAAGGCCTGCTACTTCAGGTCTAGAAAGTATTTTTCCAGCATACTTGTAAAGTAGCGTCATGCTTCCTCTTCAAAAGAGAGAAGCTTCTGTTTGAGAGTATGTGACTATTTGGCTTCTGCCTACAGTAGAGATTTATTCTAAATCTAAGTAGTTGTTCCCCCCCCCCCCAATGTTTATACATTAGGTTATATTGTGAAATGTTTAGGAATAACACATTAATTGCTTTGCTGTTTTTGAGCAAAGATAAAGTAAAAACACACCAACTAAACATTTAGGGAAAACATCTAATATTGTGTTCCACCACCTTTTACCATCAGGACAAACTCTTTGTACTGAACAATTAGCATCATTCTTCTTTTTCTGCATTCATGTGTGAGCGTAGGACTAGAACTGGCTAGATCTCCTTAGGGGACTATACTCTTAACAATGTCTACCTACAAAGTTATATCAGTATTTTTTTGTATACTATGTTCAAGGACAATGTTGAGCATTAAAATGTAACTATCAGATAGGATTTTGCTGGTGTATATGGTAGATGTGGTCTTCCACAAACAAGCACTTGTAAGGTAATCTGCAGACCACATGCCACCACACCCAGTGACTTATGGTCTGAATGATCAGATCTGCAATTATCGCCCAAGGTTCTTAAAATTCTTTTCATAATAATTCTCTTTGCAATCATAAACCAATATTGCTGCATCAGCCTGAGACATGCACAAGCATAAAAGCCCATATTTGCTTTTTTAATTTACTCTGATCAAAAAGGTGCTGGAAATACATAGACTATAATTATGTTCCTTTTAGTTAACCTTTGTCCAGTCAATCAGTCCACCGGTGCATTACCTTCTGCAGTGAAAGTTGCAGAAATATGTATGAAACCCGTTATAATTCATATAAAGCACTGCACAACATTTTGATTTTTTGAATTGCAAGATACCAAATACTAAGAAATGTATCAAACTGTTCTACATTTAGGAAACTTTTGAAGTCAATTTTTTTTTTTTTTAGGTGGGAGGTGTAGGATTTTAAGGAATATCAAGAAATAAATATTTATATAAAGTATAAAAGTCTAAAAGATAAAATGGAGAAGATATAGTGAATGTACATCGATGTAGACTTCCTCAGTCATATTGTGAATTTCTCATAGCTGCTTGGACCCAAAATAAGCAATATATATGATTAGAGTCAAAGGTCTACTTAAACATTATTGATTATAGCCATTAATGACTCCCCATAAATTAAAAAAAAAAGGTTTTAGTTATGTTTATCTTAATTAAGGAGCCAATTATGTCTATGTAGCAAAACACCTATAAATTCTCTTTTTGTATTTACAAGTTTGTGTTTTTCAGAGTAAATACAATTTCTAGATTTTTGGTTGCCTAAATCATCACAAAATGGCAGGAGAGTGTTGTGCCAATAACTTTTTTTCAATTAATTTGTCTTTTATGGAGGGATTTAACATAAAACAATGCATGTGATAGAACATGGAATTAAATTAGAAAAATTACTGAGGCAACACATATTCATGAATCAATTAGAGCTGAATCACAAATGTAATAACTGCAATCCCTGTACCCTTTAACCATTGCAATGCAGTGTATAAAAGGCATGCTTTCTCTATAATATTATGATATATATGACATAGGGCCATACTGTAATCAAATTGCTCTTTAAGAGAATCTCTTGTTTGTTTACATGATATTTTAGTAAGATATTTTGCAGAGGACATTGCATGGAACAAGGTAGTTTATTTGGGGGGAGGGGGTTTAATGGTGCATTTAGTAAACAAGTTTGATTATATTTGATATGAAGAACAACACAATGTTACTGTGTACAATGTATTTTATATATTGCAAGGAACAGTTATTAAAAACACTGTTAACGCACACTAGTCAAAACCTGACACTATTTATCAAATGTACTGTTACTTACTATTAAATAGCAAGGCTTTGAAGGTATGTCACACCTTTGTAAAGTATGTCAATGGCTCTTAAGTTATCTTCAAATTCTTAATTGTTTTCATCCCAACAATATTCAGCATCAGGTTTTTACTTCAAACGCACATACATTAAAAGCAAGAGCTCAGTAAATGTTGCTGGTTTGTTTGATAAGAATCAGACTTTTCCAACCTCCAAAAGTTATGTCAAATTATTATCACTATGTCACAATTAACTTAGATTTGTTTGTTCCGGATACAGAAATGATGATCTGGTTAAAAGTTACATTTTAAGATGACAAATCATATTTTTGTGTTAATACGTAAGTGATGTATACGGACACAGAAGAGGTTTGTCAGTGACAAATTCCATTTACAGAAATGTCTAGATATTTTCAGAGGAAAGTTGTTTTTTTTTTAAATCAGAAAATAATGAATTTTGACAATAATGGACAAATGTTTCCCTAGACGCATGACAATCGTAAATATGTAAAGTTCTGCACAGATTGACAAATTGTTTGTATAAGGTAACTTTTATTAAATACCTATTGGTGTAGCGCCAAAAATATTTATAATGTAGGGGGGGAAAATGAATTGTAACTGTTAAATTATGAGGAAGCACTGTGAGAGAGACTAAGGGGGTAATTCAGGAAAGTGCGAACTTACCTGGCGATCCTTCAATTCACCTCGCCAAGACTGGTACGCGCCCCCATCTCTCCTGCACGCGGAGATCAGCAAACGCTTTAAAAGGTATTCCAGTCTCGCGAGGTGAGCCGAAGTACCTATAAAGCATTCGCTGATCTCCGTGTGCAGGAGAGCAGGGAGCGCCTACCAGTCTTGGCGATGTGAATTGAAGGATCGCCAGGTAAGTTTGCACTTTCCTGAATTACCCCCCAAGAATTTTAACAGGAAACCAGTTTATCTAATCTGCTTATGTGATATTATAATGGCTTGTTAAAGGAACAGTATGGCCAAAATTTAAAAAAAAAAATACATTTAATTGTTTCTAACTTTTATTAAATGCATCTTATTATTGATTTAAAAAAAAAAAATTCTTACCTGTAAAGAAGTGCTGTACAACGGAGTCTGCATATCCCCTCTGAGAGCATGCACGTGATCAATGTGTCCTCCCTGGACGACGTGCACGCTCTCCCATGTGACATAGGAAATGTCGGTGTGGGACTTCACTATCAACGCAGCTGGAGAGGGCTGCTCTTCTCAGAGGGGATCGGCAGACTCAGGACGCCATAGTCATCGGCAAAGAATGAAGATGGAGTCTATAACACGGAAGTGCTGTACAACACTTCTTTAAAGGTAAGGATTTTTTTTTTTTAAATTGATTTTAAAAAATGCATTTACTAGAAGTTAGTAACATAAATAAATGTATTTTTTTAAATTTTGGCCATACCATTCCTTTAAACGTGGATTACCAGATTTTTTGCTCCAAAAGTGGGAGGAAATGCCAGTGTGTATTATGGAGTGAATGTTTCTTTTCGTCAGCTGTTGCCAGGCATGGGTGGGAGGTGCCAGTGCACATATAAGCAGCTTTCGGCTGCCTACAGCTGTACAGGCGCCCTACAGCAGCTGATGAAAATTCAGAGTACTTACCTTCCTCCCAGGAATGTACGAGTGAGCCACCCTGTCAGCACATCTCCCGATTCAACTAAGGTAAGTGGCACCCCATCAGCACCTTCCGTTCCCTTTGGCTCTTGTAGGAGCCGAATCCACGGTGAACAGAGCAGACGAGCTGAGGAAGCTGAAGGTGCCATCGGAGCACCGCTCACCTTAGTTGAATCGAGAGATGCGGTGACAGAGCAGCTCACTTGTACACTGCCAGGAGTAAGGTAAGTACTCCAAAAGCTGCCTGTGCATATGGGGGATGGAGGGCATTTGATTCAGAATATTTTTTTTTCTTGTATTCCTCCTTAATTCCCTAAGTGCTTCTTTTCCTCAGGTGATTCTTATGGAGCAAAAAATTCGGTTTATTATCAATTCCCTCAGAGAGAGATAACAAGGTTGTATTAAGCTTTGATATTTCTTTGGTGATTATACTATTTAATGTGCCTATTACTATGAGTTTCATCACATTGTATGGCCCCTGGGACTAGTTTCATACTGATAATGCCCCAATATGAACCGCATGTGTTTTTTTTTAAAGACTTGCATTAAAATCTTTTACTATCACGGGATCCTATTTTATGAGCTTGGAATTGACATGAACTGTGAGATTGATTAACATGTTTTGTACAGTTTTATTTTTAAAAATCCCATGTAAAAATGATTAAAAAAAAAAAAAGTTGTACGTATCAAAATGAAAATTAAAAAAAGAAAAATGCTGCATGCAGCCTAACAAAATCGTCTTGTTCTTTTCCCATAATTTCAGAATTAATAAGGATAGTGAATATGCAAGTTATGGCGTTAGAGAACCAAACTTTAATACAACAAAGAAATCCAATGGTATTATCAAAAGTGCTACTGCAACTTGGTCGATAATTATAACTTTAATGAGGAGTAATTTACAAGAGGTGCTAATAAACCAATGCAAAATTAATCACTGGGCGGTGGAATCTTCACAGTAGTTAGCTGAATAGTTGAGGCTTTTCTTTAAGGAGCTCAGAATGTTTAAAACGGCCAACTCACCATCTGCTTGCAATTCTCTCCTAGTCGGAGGTACATATACTAGGTCTGGGGGAACAGGAGACAAGTCTGGAGTTATCTCTGCATTACATATTTTCTCAGCTTCAGGTATTTCATTCTGCAAACTCGCAGCCACTTTACAAAAATGAAGATTTGACAGGACACCAAGGTCATTTTGTACCTGGTCTGCTTCAATGGTTCCATCAAAAAAGTTATGGAAGGTCTTAATTTTTGGACTTCTAGCATACAAATACATCAGATATTCTCTAATGTTAATCATTTTAACCTTCAGTTCCTCAGACAGGCCCAGATGCATAAAATTCTCAGTGCAATGCTCTGCTGTGGTGCGTGAAACAAAGACTGGATCACGCTCCTCCGCAGCCGGTTCTAATTTAAGAGACAATGTTTGAAGTTCTTCATCATCGTTAGGACTTTCAAACTGTAGCGAATTTACTGGTGTTTCAAATTCTGAATGGTATTGTCTATTGCATAACCTGGACAATAGAAAAGATTTTATTTCTAGATTCTCATCCTTATTTGCACAGCTGGAGTCAAATGTATCTTCACAGAACTTTAAAGCTTCTAGATTTTGCCTGTGGAACTGCACAGGCATTTTAGAAATGTGGTTTCTTTTCGAGTCTGTAACTTTCATATTTATTCTCAGGGAATTCTGTGTAGGATCACATTTAGAAGCTTCTTTACTTCTAGAAATGCCATATCTGACTTGATATATATGCTTGACCTGTTCATCAGTCTTCCTTATATCAGCAGATTGTTTATCTAGTATACTAAATGGGTGCTCTATAGGGTATTTTGAGTTAATATCAATATAATCCTTACTAACTTCATTAGAAAAATCAACATCAACTAGTTTCCTATTACGCTGTAACAGAATGTCACAGAGTTCATCAGTTTCTCCTAGTGAAGAAGGATGGCTATGCAAAGTGTGGTCTAGGACACTATCAATTAGATTATTTTCTATGTTGCACTCTTGAAATGCTCTTTTTTCACAATTCTCACCCATAACCTCAGAGCTGGGTATAAAGCTTGTTTGATATTGTGTGATATCCCCATCTGTAAAACTGGACTGTTTAAATGAATGCGTAATTCTGTCCCAATTCAACATCTCATCAGTTTGCACAGAGGTTAAAGATGAAACGTTAGTTGAAAAGTCAACTTTGCTGAGTTTCTGGTTGTTGACAGTTGTCTGATCTCTATTGCAGTCTAAATCAAATTCATTTACAGATCCAGAGGGGATCTTCATTGTTTCTTTCAAGATGAATGAGGGTAGCAAACTCTCTTCCAAACATTGCCTGTGAAACCTCTCCCCATCTGAATTAAGAGCCATATTCTCTTCCTGATCAGTGTCTGATATTTCTGGTTTACCCATACTAGATTCCTGTCTTTGGAGCCCTTGATATACAATTAAACTACTCAGCTGTCCTGGGCAAAATCCTTGATTATAAGGATCTGTTATTGCTTGTGACGGAACATCTTCTGAATGTAAGTGTAGAGTAGATGGACATTCCAATATTTGTGAAGGCAAAGCTTTGGTTAGAAAGCCATCTTCTATTTCTGGAGACAAATAATTTCTTGAAGAATTAGTAATTGGTTGTGAATATAATCCCTGATCTGGAGAAAGAGTCATTCCTTGTAATAAGCCTTGATTTGAATGTAAATCTTGAGCTGAAGAATCAGGAAGCAAGACTAAACAAACCTTGTTAACAGCTGGGATAGTCATTGCTTCTGAGAAAATACCTTGAAGAGAGGAATCACATGTTACCCCAGGCCAAGTGCTGGCCAATGGACACAGATCTTTATCTGTGCTCTCAGTTGTTCCAAGTGAACTCAAGCATTGAATGTTATTATCTTTTACTGCTTCTGAAAGTAGATTTTTGCTTTCCATTGCTTCTGAATACAAATCTTTAGGGGCTTCATTACTAAGCTTACATTGTTCTTGGAAAGTTGTTATTGGTATTTCTTGATATATGTTTAGGTTAGGAAAGGTCTGACATTTTATCTTAGGGGACAATAAAGGCTGGAGCTTCACACTGTTTGTGGTAGACGTGGAGTGTAGTAAGTTTCTTTCTGAATTCAAGCCTTCACATTTCCTAATGGATTCTGAACAAAAACCTCGAACCATACTGCCCCCAGTGGCTTTTGAATCACAACATTCAATCTTATTCTCATTTGTGGCCTCTGAATGCAAGTCTTGAATATAATTATTGATCCCGGACTCTGGGCACAAGCTTTCAATTACGTTCTCAGGCATGAAATCTGCACACAAACTTTGAACTGTACTCTCAGTTGCAGCTTCTGAACTCAGACATTGAATGTTACGTTCTGTTACTGTTTTTGAAAGTAGAGAGTCACTTGTTATTGCTTCTGAACACAAGTCTTGAGTGGCAGAATCAATACATACTACTTCTTTAAAGTCTTCTAGAAAAATCGTTTTTGAGCCTGCTCCATCAGTGTTCAGACTGGGTAAAGTTAGACATTTATTATTCGAGGACAATGAAGGCTGGAACTTACTACTTTTTTCAATACACAAGGAAGGTAGTATATTTGTTTCTGAAAACAAGCCTTGAATTGTACTGTCACTTGTGCTTTTTGAAATCAGGCACTGTGGAGTTTCTGCTTCTAACTCCAAGAACTGAATGTTATTCTTGATCGTGTTGTCTGAAGGCAAACCTGGAATGTTAAGGTGAGCCAGTGTTTCTGAATACAAATGCTGACTTGTTCTTTCTGAACCAAAATAAGCATGATTAGTCCTCAACTCTGGCAAAGTTAGACATTTCTTCTTAGAGGATAGAGATGGATATAGATTAATATTGCTTTCAATGTTCATAGAAGGTAGTGTATTTCCACCTGGAGAAGGTAATAAAAATAGGAAAACTTTAACAGGTACAATTGCATCTTTTTATTAAATTACGAAATTCTGATAGCGTTCCTTTTTTTTTTAAAATCTGTATTTCAGTAATTGTTCACTAATAATCATGCAATATTTACATGTTTTAATACAAACTAAATCTAAAGTGTGATTTGAAATTGTAAAATAAAGGAAAAATTCTAAAAGGAGCATATTTAATTAAAGCGTATAATGACAATTCTCTGTAAATTTGTGGTATTCATTTAAACTACTGCTATTCATCAGATTGGATCAGATGCAGACCACAAATTTATGGAAGATATTGTAGTGACAATTTGCTTAACTTATGAATTCTCTCTTTCTTAGGGCAAAATTTATGAAACTTTTAAAAACCTGATTTCGCTTTTCCAAGTTTATTCCCGCAAGATCTCTGAAGTTTCTTGCAGTAAATACAGGGCCGGCTCTCCGTATGGGCGGAGTGGGCCGTTGCCTTGGGCGCAATTAGCAAGGG
>WMED01009221.1:0-15000 GCA_019650415.1 Pipa parva | reverse complement strand
GTCATAAAGTGAGAAGGCTATGTTGGTGTATATAAAGCTATGTTGGAAAAGAAGCAGCAAGCATACCATTCCTTCGCCAAGTACAAAAGTTCTACAGTATTTTAATAATTAAAGTCTATTTTTCAATGCTAATTCATTTTATTAAACAGTATACATTTCTTTATTGAACTGAAATCTTTTCCTCTTCATCCTATCCCTAAGGAGAAATACAACAGTTTAATTAAACAGAGTAAGAGAAATACTGATAAATGTCAATTACAGCAGGCACCTCAGTATTTAGAATATATAAGATATAATTTCAAGAGCACCTTTTTTTGCTAATTAGGTTATTTTTTAATTCAGATTCTTTTCTTCCATCCATAGCCAAGTCTTGGACTCCAGTAAACATATGTACTGTATATGTATTTTGCAGGCTACGATCGCATCTTGTAATGGAAAAATACAAACAGCTTGTATTTATTCCACAAGCAGAGCAGACTGCAACCAACTAACAATCTTGAAATGTTACCAAATATCTGCCCTTGGTAAAAATGCCTGCACCAGCAGATGTTAGCGGAGTAAAATAAAATAATGCAGTTAATAGCATAGCATTGAAAAATAACACATCATTAATAGAAAATAAAAAAATAGTTTTTTACATCCCCCAGAATGACCCCTTCAAAGTATAGCACTTTAATGAGCACAGTGAAGTTTAATTACTGGTAATCCCTATTAGACAGTACAGAGTGATCATTATTCACTAACACACTGTTGACTACCTGAGGACAAGGACAGTTCAACTCTCTAGGGAACCAGTCCTTCTGGAATCCCTAATATCTTTTTTATTATATGGGTTCTATGTTCTTCTTTCTTTGTAATGGGTGGTAGCAGGGCCTCCAAATAGAGGTACAGGGGGTATGGCTGTGGGGGACCCCACCATCTTCATAAATTAAGGGATCCAGCCATACAGTATTATCTACCATCCAATGAAACAGAGGGTTACTGGGCACTGAGCAATGCAACTGGGTAAAATAAGTAAACTGCGGAGTAAAAAAGGGGTGTAGAAATATGTTAAGAGGGCCCCAGTGGTCAGGTTGTGGGGGCTTCACGAATTCTGATGGCAGCCCTTGGTGGTAATATAAACCATGACTGCTGAGTGATATATAACAGTAGCCCAGGGGCTGGCAAAGTGTGGCTCGCGAGACACTTGTGGCTCTTCAGCCACTTTGTTGGGGCAGGGAGCGCATCTTCCTAGCCCCACCCATGACCTCCAACGCTTCTACGCATTGGATGTCGTCAGGTCATGTCATCGGGAGTGTGCGCTCCTCACCCTTTGTGGCTCAAAAAAAAAATGTTGCCACTGGAGGAGGGAGCGAAATGGCTCCCTTCTCTTCTAAGTTTGCCGACCCCTAAACCAGCTGATATTCTTTCCACTCACAGCCTCAATATGTTTAGGTGACTAGAGGTTCTGATGTATGACTTATTTCCCATCATCTTCACAATGTATAGCTGTTTATCTGTCTGCACAATCCTGCTTTGATCAGGCTTGGACTGGTCCACTGGAGAACCGGAGGATCTTCTGGTGAGTCCCGGACCCCGAGTGACCCTTCCAGCAGTTTGGATTTTCTCCAGTGGGGGGACCTCTCTCTCCATTGGGGGGACCTCTCTCTCTAGTGGGGGGACCCCTCTCTCCAGTGCTTTTTTTTTTGTATATTTGTTTTTTTTTATTAATTTTTCAAATTACAACTATTCCAAAATAAAATAAAATAAATTAACATTTCTCTCCAGTGCTTTGATCAAAGTAAATGGGCCTTTATGTGAATAATATGCTAAGTTTTGAGTATATTTGTAATCCAATATTTAGTGGAGTTAGCACAGGGGAAGATGCACTCTGTGCAGTTGTATAATCTTATCTTGGCTACATCTGGAATAGTGTTTTACTTACACAATCATTTTCTTGGATTGTACAGCAAATTATTATACTGCTTTGACATTTGTGTGTGTGTAAATATGTGTGCGTAGGGGCACTTCTGGCCCTATGGGCGCCCTTAATGAACCACCCCTCCGGGCCGGCACGCGCACCCTCCCCCCGCCCAGCGCACTCCTCCTCTGAGCGCCGCTGGAACGCTGGAGGAAGTAAGTTTGCGCCCCTCAAATAGATTGCGCCCTGAGCAGTCACCCACATCGCCCAATGCTAGAACCGGCCCTGTGTGTGTATGTGTAGATGTGTATGTGTAGGTGTGTGAGTATATGTAGGGGTGTATGTGTAGGTGTGTGTATGTGTATATGTAGGTGAGTGTGTAGGTGTGTGTGTATGTGTAGGTGAGTGTGATTATGTGTAGGTGTGTGTATGTATAGGTGTGCATGTATGTATGTATAGGTGTGTATGTATGTGTATAGGTGTGTGTATGTAGGTGTGCATGTATGGGTGTGTGTTTGTGTGTGTGTATATAGGTGTGTGTGTATGGGTGTGTGTTTGTGTGTATAGGTGTATGTGTAGGTGTGCGTGTGTATGTGTAGTTTTGTGTATGTAGGTGTGCATGTATGGGTGTGTGTTTGTGTGTGTATAGGTGTATGTGTAGGTGTACGTGTGTAGGTGTTCATGTATGGGTGTGTGTTTGTGTGTATATAGGTGTGTGTACATATATGGGTGTGTGTTTGTGTGTGTGTGTATGGATGGGGGGGCACAAAATATCCTATTGAGGCCAAAATATAACACTTAATCTTTTTTTGCAGTCATTTTTTCACAGCTTATATTATCTGTTTCGATTTAATCATTTATGACCATCATTGTCCTGTTTAATTTCCTCTCACACTTTCATACCTTTCCTGTATTTGTTCCTCCTCTGAGACAATCCATTCATTCCGTATTAGCCGGGATATAGAGAAATATTGGTAGGATTTATACATGTCCAAATGGAGCTTAGTGTTGTAATTGTTGTACAGTATACACAAATGCAATTGTGGTTAGTCTGTATTATGAGACAAACGAAGGCAGTTGATCTATTTATACACTTATAAAGGCTGTCTAGGGTACCATGAGGCTATGTGCACACTGGTGTTTAGAAATCTCCAAACGCACATAAATGTAAGTACCTTGTAAACAACACAAACGCACTTTATATTCGCCCATGTGATTTACAAACATTTTATATTTATTGCACATAATCCCATTACATTTGAAATCAACTGGATAACTTGTGCCTGCGTCTAAAACAATGAAAACAAACATATAATTAGATGCACATCTGCACAGCATTGTATAATTCCATTAGATCAGTTTCTAAAACGTTTACGCTGGTAAAATCACTTTAGCGCTAACATTTATTTTTATTATCGTAAAAGCCCTGAAAGACCTTTTTTTTAATCGTCGAAAAGTGATCAACAGATTAATGTTGGCAAAACTGTTATTCCCTATGGAGATGGCCCTCGTCAATAAATGCTGGCGATATTGATCAAAAATGGAAAGGAACTCAATTGAAAACACTGCAAATTTTGGTGTTTTTTAACACATTGATATTTGCTATCATAGATCTAGTACAATGGGCCTCATTAACTAAAGGATGAATTCACCTGTTGAATTCACCTCACTATAAATCGAGTTGCATCGCCAGAATAGTCGCAGATTCACTTCTCCTTATTGACTAAGCAGTAACTATTCTTGTCGAGCAAGCGGAAAGTGGTGATTGCTGTCAGATGCGATGTGTGGCGTAGTCAGATAGAAGTAGAATGCTGTGCCCTGCCATCAGCCTGAAATGGTGAATTCGGATCAAATGACTTTTGTAAATTTAACCCAAGGGGGTTATTCACTAAGGTGCGAATTTGACTGTCGAATTCATAAACAGCGGATTCCCATAGCAAATCTGCTACAATTTCCCCATTATAAAGTCGCGACAATTTTTTAAAGTTAAGATTGCGACAATTTTCCCCATAATAAAGTTGTGACTTCAACAATATTCTCATTATAAAGATGCGAGTGCGACAGTAGCAGCCTATTGCGACTGTCATTATCTGGTGAATTCAGACCTATACGCAACAATTCGGACTTTAGTGAATAACCCCCATTATATGTATTTAGGTGTGGCTTCTATTCATTCAAAATGAACATCAGATGGAACACATTTCTTTATGCGTTGCATCCTTTTAACAGCTGTCAGGATAATATTTCAAATGCAAGGGTGTATAGAAGGGTACATGCAGACAAATCCATCCTTAACTGCCTGCATTAGGAATTACCAAGTCAGCTATATATCCATGCACCATGATTAATATAAACACTGTACCTGGAGTAATAAATCATTTTTATGATGAAATACAGATTGGGACAATTTATTTAAAGAAGCATTTGATTAATACATCCGCAGCCTCATATTTAGGTTTAAAAAGTGCATCATGAACGCAATAAATATCACAAAAACTAAAAAAAAAAAAAAAAAGCATAAGAATATTAAAAATGACTCATGTCGCATTGACTACGACATTGAAAACAATGTGATGTATCTGTGCTTGTGCGGATAGTTCCCTATTCTGAACTGGAAAGTTGATATGAAAGTAAACATTTTAGTTTGTATGTATGTAGATTGCAGCTTGGTGTGTGTAAAACTGGGCTAAACAGTGTTCAGAATTCAAAAACAAGGACACTAGAAAGAAAAATCTCTAGGAGAGAAGCGCAAAAAATGTGCACATTAGTGCCTTATCTTAATTAAAGAATATACAAAAGAAAGAGCCCAAATCAACAAAGTTCGTAAAACTTTAACAAGTGCTTAAAGTGAAAAATGTTCACTATACTCCTTCTCTTTTTAAAATTGAATTAATAAAGCGATATTACACTATTCTGGGATTTTTGCTATTCTCATATGTTCATGGTGGATGCCATCGTTGATGTTGAATTCTGTGAAGATTTATCCTGAATTGGTGCAATTGCTGGATGTTTCCTTATATGCCTTTAACAGTCGTGACTTGGTGAGTCTTTCCACAAGAGTGTTGTGAACGAAAACACTAGCACTGGGATTTTTTACATTTCTTAAGAAACCCCACCTTCTTCTACCCCCATAGCAGTTCAGTTTTGCAAAATTAATCCTTTGTGACACAATTTGCATAATTAAGCCCCACCTCTTTTCAAAACCCCACCTTCTTCTACCCCCATAGCAACTCAGTTTTGCAAAATTATCATAGCCCCATTCCTTTGTGGCATAATTTGCATAATTAAGCCCCACCCCCCAAGCACCAGGACCTGGCAGAAAGATGAACTAGGGGTATCTACAAATAATTAGGTCCCCCCATGCAATCTACCTTGTCTCATGGAGGGGTGGGGATCAGGACTCTGGGCTATGTCCGAGGTGTACTTACACCAGTGAGTCCTAGTAACACATTTTTAACAAGTAATCACTAAGCAGTTTGAGTTAGAATAATGAATTTACAAATCTGTTTGATTGCTATAAGGTTATTGGTTAGTGCAAAAGGAGGAGTGGCCTAATTCTGTTCCAGTTTTTCATTTGATAGTGTTACGTTAGGTACGCAATACCTTTGTTCTCCAAATGACCCAGTTTTCATGTAGAAAGAACTCTTCATTATTTCAATAAAAGCCTCTTTTAAAGACCAAGTGTGACTTGTGTCCCTGCAGGAATTCTTGAACTAGATTTTCCAGCATCTCCCAGCTGAATGCCCTGTTATACCAAACTACCTTGGGAATTAACAAGATCTGTCAGAGGCATGCCCATATCTTTCTCTGATTTATGGTGCGGAGCTGGTAATGAATAAATGATATCAACGTGTTCCATTTCTATGCTTCAGACTAATTTACATCACTCTTGTTTGGCTTGTGATAGAAATGATACATTTTATGAATGAACAATCTTTTTAAGCACGAGCAATTTGTTATATTAAGCATGGAGCTAAAAGAAAAATATTTGACTGACTACCCTGGGAAGAAATTCAGGCCAACTCATTGATTTGCTAGAGTTGCAATGGGCCATATAGTTTAGCAGATGGGGTTTTGATGGAGCAGTAATCAGTGAAACACTTCCCAGAGCAGAGCATAAGGACATAGCTTGTCAGTAAAGTGCGCCTGCCAGATTTTTAAATTTAATAGCATGTAACTTCCAAAGCTAGCAAAATTACTTTCTTGCCCTAGATGAGGAATTGACTGAAAGTATGAGGAATTGAGATCACCTTATATATAAATATTAAACTGGTTCCTTATAAGAAACACGACACTTTCAGAACAGAGAGGGTTTACTCTCCACTTGTGTAATATGTTCTTTAGTGTATGAGATTTTAATTTGTGGAATTGTTTTGCATTGAAACACTTTAAAGGGAATTACTTTAAAAAGACTTGGATTCTTACTTGAAAGAACAATATTAAAGGGGATTAGTTTAATCAGTAACAATAGCATAGAAAGTAGGTTTCAACTGAATAAAACTGTACCTTCAGACAAACAAGCTATGCAAGCTTTTGAGAATATTTTTGTCTTGCCTTATTACAGTCTTGATAAACATTTAAAAAGCTCATATCTTTTTGGACTAGATACATAACAACATGACCGAATTCTTCTTTGCGTATTCATTGTGGTTAGTTTTTGTATTATTCATCTGTGTTGAAGGAACTTGAGTGAACGATAACTCATCAGAAGTCAGAACACAATCAGAACTAGAGGTCATCTGATGACAGAAAATGAAATAAAAGGATATGGGAAAAGGGATAGAAGACCCTAGTTACAAGAGCTTATCACCTGGACAGTGCGGTGGTTCAGTGGTTAGGCACTGCTGCCTTGCACTGCTAGGTTCAGTTCCACCCTAGACTTCATCTGCATAGAGTTTGTATGTTCTCCCTGCACCTGTGTGGGTTTCCTCCGGGCACTCCGGTTTCCTCCCACAATCCAAAAACATACGTGTGTGTCCCAGAATAGGGAAAATTAGATTGTAAGCTCCACAGGGCAGGGACTGAAGTGAATAATGAATCTCTGTAAAGCGCTGTGAAATATATCAGTGCTATATACATGAATAAATACAATATACAATACAATAATTTTAAAAGAACAGGAGGTGAAGAAGCATGAGTTTGAAACTCCAGTAATGGTTGGTGTATGCATGGGAGCACGGAGTAGCAAATTAATGCTGTGCTTGACCATATGTGAGCAGTCATAGAATGGTATCAGCCAACACTAAAGATGACGGGAGTAGCGTTTGAGGCACAAAGTGCATGAAACTGAGAACCAATGAGATTGAGAGCAGATAGTCAGCATTATAAAACAAAGGGATTTTTTAACCCCTTTTGTTCTTTTAAAATATGGATTTTCATATGGTAACTAGAGAAGAGGAGAGTAGTGTTAGTAAAGACTTTGTAGATAAGGGCAAATAATGTTAAGTGAATCCACAAGGGTAGCATTGTAAAGACTGACAGAGGATACAAGCAAATTGGAGCAGCAGTGGGAAACGGAGGTGATTCTAGTGGAAGCATTAAGGGGGGAATTCACGATTGTGCGAAGTGAGCTCCGAATCCTTCGGCTCACTTCGCACAGACTGTTATGTGCTCACTGATGTCCACGTGCAGGACATCAGCGAGTGCATAACACCATGTGTTAAGTAAGCCGAAGGATTCGGAGCTCACTTCGCACAATGGTGAATTCCCCCCTAAGTATGTAATAGGAGGATTAAAACTTTGGTCAGAGGTAAACCAGATAATAGAGGGATGCAATAATAAGCGTCATATGTAGAAAATGCTGAAAAGACACAAGTGGCAAAGGTTTGAAGGGAACCTAAATGTGGTAAGTTAAATGTGGCTCCAAGCCAACAAGATTGTGATGTTGGGGTAAGAATTAAGTTATCAATAATGATGAACAGGTCAGAGAAGAGACTGGTGGGAGACAAAGGTAAGATTACTAGTCTGGATTATTGAGGTATGATTTAAGATAATGAGGGAATCCCCAGGATGGCAGACAGATGTCAATAGAGTTAATATATAATGTTGTGTGTAATTAATACATGAATCAGTGAAGTATTGAAGAGACAGATAGATTTAGATAGATAGTTCTTGTATGATCTTACATATTCTTGTGTTTACACATTCTGTCATGTCTAGGACTATATAGGACTAGGACTATATAGGATTAGGATTAATAGGACTAGGATTATATAGGACTAAGACTATATAGGACTAGAAATATATATGACTAAGAATATATAGGACTAGGAATATATAGGACTAGGAATATATAGGACTAGGATTATATAGGACTAAGACTATATAGGACTAGAAATATATATGACTAGGAATATATAGGACTAGGAATATATAGGACTAGGATTATATAGGACTAGGATTATATAGGACTAGGAATATATAGGACTAGGATTATATAGGACTACGATTAATTGGACTAGGATTATATAGGACTAGGACTATATAGGACTAAGATTAATAGAACTGTTTGTACTAGAGAAAAGTCTTTTTGATTCTTTTCAATGCACACATTTCTTCCCTTCCCCTCAGTTTACTATGCCAATGGAATATATTGAATAGAATGAAGTTCATTAAGGATGCCTAATAGTTTTCCTTCCATAGTGTATTTTCATTAACATATTTTGTTCATATAGAAAATGATCATTCTTCCTTCATTGTGGCATTTGTGATTTAGAGATCTTTTAATTAGATTAGATTCAATTTATTGACACTGTGTTGGTACAGGCACAGAACAGGTATGTACCATAATATGTAGTTATTTGTTATCAGTGGATTGTGGATCTATGGGAATATCTCCTGCTTGCTTTGGAAGCCAAGAGAAATAAGCTCATTTTAATGAAGCAAACCACCTTGTTTAAACAAATGATTACTTCTCTTTTTAACTTACTAAACAACCGTTATTCTGCATTTGATAAAATCATTTTCGCGCGGTTTCAAAGTCGCAGATACAAAATTCCCAAACTTTGTTTTGATTATAAAATGATATTGAAGTCGGGTATAATTGTATCACAGAGTAAAATGCGAAATGAAAATAGTTTTGCGTTGAGTAAAGTAAAATCCATTTAGGATTCTGCTGTCAAGTGGTGAGAAGTCTCTCTTGATATAATACTAAAGTCCTTGTGTTCATCCATATCAAACTATGTAAGCATTCAGAATTCTGAATCCTTTTGGGGATATCTGTTATAAATAGAAACCGTATCATTGGACTCTGTGTATTTTCCCGCCCCTCCCTCTCTTTACTGTGCTGCTTTAGATACAACATAAAATCTAAATTACCTATTTTTATATGTGCCCCTTGATGGAAGCGAGTGATGTTAGCGCAGTTTTGAAAATAATGTTGAATGCTTCTGAAGACAACTTGATTTTTTATAGACTAAATAATTTTAAAGGAAAGCAAAAGACTTGGGTTATCTGTCTGGAAAGCTAAATACCAGCCACCCTGTGCTTAGACAAATATGCCCTATTCTCCCTTTTCTAGAGCTTCCCATTCCTTTGTCTGAGTCCTTTGTTTTACAATGAAAGAAGGTCTACAGTGCCACCAGAGGAGGCGTGACCCAAGAAAAGATCATGCTACTGGAGAAGAGGAAATAAAGATCCGCTCTTGAAGCAGTAGGCAGTGCTAGAATTCACCCCTAGGCAAAAACAAGTTTAGTTCTTCTTTAAGAGCAAAGCAATTGAGTTCCAAACATCTTGCACGTTGAGTGTAAATAGGGCATGCATCCAACAATTTGTAGTTTTGGTGGTGTTGCTATACACAGCTGAGATCACCTTTTTCTTAGAGTGTGCAGTCTGTAGTCTGTTGGAATCTCCTGTTTTTCCAAATCTAATAACGAATGCAGTTTTTGTAGCATTGTTTGTTGTTTTGGTTGGAAGAAATTAGACTAGATGGTAATCAGGTGCTTACTTACACTGATTAGCCTAACTGAGTTTAAAGAATATTTTATTAAATCTTTGGATGCAAGCCGAGCCCTAAGGGAATCATTAAAACTTTGATTAGGAGGAATAATAACAGACTTATTAGGAAACGTATAAAATATCTATCAGGGGGGTTAGAGAAATTCCAGTGAACTCAAGCAGAACGAACAGAGTAAAATCTGAGAGGTCTGTAATGCGACAGAATGAATTGAATCATATCTTTTATCACATGTGATGAGTAGTGATGGATTTAAAGTATGTGTGACGTCATAGTCACTGTGATCAGGAGTGATGGAATTCTCAGGGCCGATTCCACAAACTTTGGCACCCAAGGCAAATTTAAAAAATAAGGAACCTGCTTACTTAAAATAGTGTGACCACTTTGTGAATGGGGTGGAATTGTAAAGATTGTAACTAGATCGGGACCATTAGGGATCCATTCTGTCATTGTGACATCAATATTATTTGATCAAGAAGATCTAGAAGTAACAATTGGAAATGTTTTTGTTATGCACCATGATTTTCCCACATAGTTCTGTATTTTTTCACAGCATGCAGAATGTTGTGATCAAAATGGCAACTTGTCACATGCTGCCATTGCTACTGACTTCCATATCTGTACCTCCATAAATAAGGCAACAATAATATGCAGTCTAAATTCAAGAGGGGGTTAGTTTGTGGCTAAAAATGTGTTAGTGCAAATTAAATGCAAAAAAACCACAGGCCCTAAGTGACTGTGTGTTTGCACAATTCTCCAATGTATGACCCCCCCAAGTAAGAAAAGCGATTGCCAAATGGGCTGTACATGTCGGAAATCAGCCTATCCCTATTTAACAATTCCCCTTTGATGACTTTTTACTGTTCCAAACTGCCAAAAGTGGTCACTTAAGACATGGGGACAAATTGAGATGTCAACATTTGTGGCTGCAAAGGTCTTGTGCAGCTTTACTCTTAAATTGGGCGAAATTTATTAAACTTGGAAAAGCTTGTTTTCACTTTTCTGAGTTTATCAATCGGGTGAACACCCGGAAGTTTCTCGCGGTAAGTATCGTGAGATTTTTTTCAACCGATACTTACTGAGAGAAACTTTCTCCATTGAATCTATCCATGGAAAGGGTAGCCATACTTTACATTAATGTAGTACAGCTACCCTTTCCATGTAAATATTCAATAGAAAATGTTTCTCTCGACAAGTATCGATGGAAACAAATCTCGCGATACTTACCGCGAGAAACTTACGAGTGTTCACCCGATTAAACTCAGAAAACCTGAAACGGGTTTTTCTGAGATTAATAAATTTCTCCTTTGGAGTGTTAAAGGTTTTTTTTTTTAAGGTGGAAGTTTTTTTTAAGGCATTAAATACATTTTTTCTTTTCATCATAAATTGGCATTTCTTATTAATTGGAACTCAGTTTCAGGAGCACTGAATCCTATTCTTGCTATCTCTAGTAAAATGTTTCAGGTGTACAATGCTGCATTACAAAAATGAGGTCAAAAATAGTTTTTTAAATTAGGTGGGATCATTATAACCCCTCTGTATGTAACAATATAGAATTTTTATTTTGATAAAACAGCTGCCTCCATCACTGCATTCTGTAAACACATGCATCGTTACAACTGTCATTCATTGTTAACTGGCCTTAGTTGAAATGAAAATCATGATGAAGTCAGTCTCTAGGTAGACCGGCTGGGCTTCTGCGATAAGGACCTTCAATTATTTGCCTTTGGATTTTGTGTCTAGACTGACAGGAGTCACAGAGGATACTTACTGTATCTTTGTTATCCAAAAAGGACACTGCAGTTCCTCGAATTGTTCATAATAATTTTCTGTAAGGAAGGCCAGTGCCTTTCATTATAGTGGTGTAATGCGCATAAGTAAAGAGTTTGGGTTTAGTGTAAAACATTCTTCTATGGGGCGAGGTGAAAAAAGTGTACCAATATTGAATCCTGGGTGGTGACTGCTACTTCTTTGATTGGGACCTTCTCCCGTTTAAAGTCCACAATGTCCAACTGTACATTAGCTAGGTACTGCTTAAAAAAACCTACCCAGAGCCCTCTGGGGGAAACATAATTAGGGGGTTATTGGCTAAAGTGAGAATTCGACTGTTGAACTCTTAAACAGCGGATTCCCATAGCAAATCCGCAACCGCAACAATAGTAAAATTGCAGCAGTGACAAGAAAAGTCGTGACCATTACAATATTCCCATAATGAAGTTGCGACTGCGGCAGTAGTCGTCTATTGTGACCGTCTTTAACTGGTGAATTCACACCTTTATGCAACAGTTTGGACTTTAGCCAGTAACCCCCTCAATGAACAAAAAGGCCCCACATTAGTAGAACAGACACAAACTAAGGTTTACATAGCCACAACTTACCCGCCACATAAGCAATACTAGAATCCTCAAACTCACAAATAAGTTGAACAGAGGTAACATTTTGCAACTATTTTGTGGTTTAATTTGGTGAGGAGTTTTTCCTATTTAGTGGCCGTGTATGAGTTGGTATATTTCACTTGATAAAGGGCCTGATAGGACTTGAAACATGTTGTGAATCAAATAAAATTCTTCTTCTTTAAAGCATGGCTGCAGTTTGAATTCTGTTTTCTGATTACTGGTTGCAATGGTTGAGTTGGGGTTACACAGGCCCCCTTTGATGCATACCGATACTTTGTTTACTATTTTGGTGATAAACACTTTGGGGGGAAAAGTATCAACGTTGAACAGTTTTATTTTGAATTTCTAACGCTACAGAAACAGTGTTTATTCCATTACGCCGGTTTATTCCATTACGCCGGTATCGCGTATATAATAATGCTGTTTTCTCTGTGTAGAAAATTAATTTTTAATATTTTTTTTATACAATGAAAATTTGTTTTCAATCTTGTAAAAATCAGCAAAAAGCATGATAAATACCCCTTTTGAGTGTAACCTTTTATGGACAGTTTGATCTCTGTGGTTTTAGATGGCAAATTATGAGGATCAGACTGTCTGTTGTGCCATCAGGCTTTGGTTATCAAGATTTTAAACAGATAAATCTTTCAGCCTCTGGTTGTAGTCACATTGAGATATCTACCGATGCCACTAAGTGACTGTTTAATTAGCAGCTGTAGGTGTAAACAGTTCCCATAATGCATATCCCTACCCATTATGGTAAGATTTGTGCAGTGAGCAACTGATGGATATTATGAATCTAACCCGTATCTCCAGTAAGTAGTCGGTTTATATTGTTTGATCATTCACAGAATTTCTTTATTGCATTTATGAATGACGCATGAATTTGTAAATTCCTTTTTGCTACTGGATTCCATTTACATGCCCATGTACAGGAATGTGCTGCCAGACTTTCACAATCTCCCAGGCTTCACTCTCTCTCCCTATTTATTCTGTTTCTCACTTTTGTAATTTTTTTCAACCTCGCTGTCTATATTTTGGGTTCCTTCCCAGGCTCATGTTGTTGTTACCATGGCAATCAGTGAACTGGAACGTTTCATAGCAACTATCGGTTGGGGCGAGGGCCATAAACAGAATTGGTGAAGGAAAAGCAGACACCTTGACTAAATGTCTAATTCCCTTCTGTAAGAGGGCAGATCTCCTGTAGTGGTATGGAGGGCAGTTTAGCGAAAGGGGCAGTATGAGGGATGAGTAAAGCTTTAAATATTTGGAATGGGTGGGCCTTATAATAATAAACAATTCTACTGGTAAAATATATTCTTACATTGGTGATTTGTAAAACAAGCTCCACTTAATGTTCCCTTAGGGGAGGTGGTTTAAACCTATTATTAATCAATATTTGGGATCGTTACTGACCTTCAATGTATTCCTAGGCACTTCATTGTCATCTAGAAGGCAAGAGGATTATATCAAAGACAGATTAACGTTACAACAATGACCTTACAGCTATAATTCAATCATACAATATTGATTTGATTTCAAGAGATTTTCTATTCGTTTTAAGATCGCTAGAGCAAATCGGGCATGCTGGCAAATATACACGTATTTTGCATAAAAGTATTATACATCTCTTTATGAGCATTCAGTATTGATATTGCATAGACATACACAAGCTAATGTGGCTGTGTACATTTAAATGTATTGCTTAGCTGCTGTGCTTCTGAGTGAATTTCTTTCTTGAGCCCTATGACTCTGTACACACACAGATGCAACTTTGCCAGCAGCACGTAAAAGCTCCCACATGCTGTGTTTACATACAATGCTCAAGCTAAAATATGGAACAGTTGCCTTGTGTTGATGTGCATTCAAATGCCAAGGTCAACACACTGTTGTTTAATGCTACCCACAATGTCCTTATGTATGAACGATATGTCCCCTATAACAGGAGAAATGGTTTACTGAGGAAGAAAGAAGCACTGCTTGGATAGGTATGAATGTATGTGGTAGGTTAGTGATTAGTGGATGAGGGGGTAAATTTGGTGGCAAAGAGACTGGGGGAGGGGGCTTCATTTTGGAGGGAGAGGTGGATTGACAAGTGTGAGCAACATAAAAGGAACTATAAGAAAGTAAGAGGAAAGAAGAATGATAGGGAGATGACCATGGACGACAATGTCGCTAATAGCTGAAAGAGAAGAAGGTAATAATGAGATTCACCCCATTGATATGAGAAACGGGGTGGATATTCCACAAAGTGTGTCTGTGTAGGACACTAAGAAAAGTTGTCACAGGGTAAATTCAGTGAGGAAAGGAAGAGGTTTAGTGGGAGAATTAGCCCAGGGATGGGGTTGAGAGACGAGGGCCTTATTGACTAAAGGATAAATAGCGCATAGCTCTGAAGTCCCATATGATGGACACTTCTGCATGTTCACTTATTGAGCAAACTCTGCGATGTGGCGAATATTTCAGGTGACTACAATATTGTGATCTTACGGAGCATTTCACATCACATTGCGTGTATGTGCATAGGTACTTTGACTATTGACCAAGTGGTGAAGGCGGTCGCAGTCACGAATTCAACAAGACGTTTTGCTCCGAATTGCCACATCAAAGTGATGAATTGTGGGGTTGATGGTGTGGTGTAAGGCATCTGTTTCTTCAAAAGTAACAATGGTGACTGTGACTAAATTAGTCTGCTACTAAACTTGAACTAGGGACAGGGAGACATAGAAAGGGATGTAATATTCACTTATATA
>WMED01009220.1:0-16442 GCA_019650415.1 Pipa parva | reverse complement strand
ATATTCACTTCGTTTTAATGAGCTATCGGCTGTTAGTGCGTCTGCACGGGTGAGTCTCTCCTTTTCTTTATAACTGTGCTGAGTCGGCTGCTTTACCCCCACCTCCCGGAAGCTCTACACGGTGCCCACGATTAACCCGATATTGCAGTTTTGCAATATCGGCAGAACACTGTGTGCGATAGTATCGTGAACGATACATATCGCACACCCCTAGTTGTGACTAAATGCAAGTTTGAGGAAAAGGTCCTCTCTGGGATGGATATCTCCATAAACGGTAACTCTTGCTCTCTTCATGCTTAACAGAGTAAAAAGGGTCATATCCCATATCGAGATAGCAAACTAACGAGGCTGTTGAAAGATTCCATTGGTGGAAACTGCCGAACAGTAATGATAGCAGCCATCAGCCCATCTTATCTGAGCTATGATGATACCTACAACACCCTTAAATATGCCAATCGCGCCAAGGAAATAAAACTTTTGGTAAGTTGGGTTGGGACTCTGGTCTGCAGAATTTAAACTGCGAGCAACCCTAGGATCTTTCATAGAAATGAACCTTCTAATTAATGTACCTGATGGGATAATAAGGAAAAGCTTTTAAACATTAGCAGTTTCCTCCTGAATATTAAAACTATCTCTTACTCTTATTGGTTATGTAGAAAATAACTTTAATATTGATATATTTGCTCCTAGAATGGTTGAATTTTTCCTATTTAGATCAACATTAAAAACACCTGCTGTGGAAATGTGAAATTCAATTGTTTTATGCAAATAATTTTTCCTAAGTTTTATAATCTGATTTTTTTTATGCAAGCCAAGTCAGGTCAGAGTTTAAGGAGAATATTTTAAGCTAATTCTAATATTTAAAACACACTCAGAAGTTCATCTTCAAGGCCTTTACAGAGGGCTAGTAACCAATAACAACCAATCATAATGTAGCAGTCTGTGGTGGTAGAGAGCTAAAACTGTGAAAGCCAACCTCTGGTTGCTATGGGTCACTTGACCTCTGTAAAGTTTTCCAACTTGTTGATGAATTCCAATAGTGTGTATTTGTATGTGAGTAGTGTGGTCTAATCAGTTGGCCTGACTGACATGTCTGTGAAACATAGGAGATGAATAGACCTAAAAGAATGAAATTGTTCTATTATCTGAACAGGTGGCAAGCATAGTGTACACTTTAAAAAGAAACCACTTGCTTTTATTCTACAAAAGCATGTTGTAAAATGTATAATGTTTTGAATGGGATACACTTATATTAGAATAAATAGAATGTTTAATAGAATGCCTAAAACTTGTAGTAGAGTGTGTTCCCACATGCCTGACATCTGAGAAACATATGCAGAGTATATAAGAAAGTTGACTTTAAAAAATTGAAACAAGTAATGAAGTTTACAGAACATATCTCTGGTGCCATTTCTATTCCAGGGTCTGATTTAAAAAGAAAGTCTGAAAAGCTTAAACTTCAATTGATTTGTATTAATAAATATACAGTCCCAATGAAAATCTGATTACATTCATCTAATATTAATTGCCAGTCTCCCCAGCAGCCAGAAGAGAGTCTGAATTATTAAGGAATGACTATATCTCCCATTAAGTCTAATGTGTTTTTATTTTCATGCTATCCCTGTTAAACTTTGCTACATGCAGATGAAGAGCAATGTCATCAACCTTGATTGCCACATCTCTAAATACGTGACAGTGTGCGAGGAGCTGAAAGCAGAGGTAAGCTATTCTCAGCTTCATGTTGTGTTTGGACTCTTGTTTGGATATATCTGACACGTTTGTGTTATGACATTGTGTGCGGCCCTTCTAACCTGTGATCAGTTGTTTCAAGGTTGCGGAACTGAGAGCTAAGCTTCGTTCCTATGAAATGAAAGATCAGAGAGATGCACCTTCATGTAGCAGTCCACAGAATAAGACCCCTCCAAGGTAAGGTTATATACTAACCTGCTAGTGACCCATGCCAGTTAACTATGTCTATATAACTTATTTTTTACAAGCAGACTTCTCTATCCTTTGTTTAACACTTATCCTCCACATGGCATTCAGTTCCCAGCATTTTTTAATGTACCGCTCTAAGGGTTTACTTCCTGGGAGTTGTATTTCCGAAAGAGCCACTTCTTGCCTTCTCCTGCTTCAGCAATTCATATTCATTTCAACAAATTATGATCTCTATCAGCTCATCACCATTTTAGCTTAGCTTAGCATCTACTTTCACTTTGCCTAGTTTATTAAAAAATTCTGTGGAATAAACTGAATGTATCTTATGTAGCCAGCATGCAAATTAACCTAAACATAAGTCAAATGCCTTGTAAACAGCCCTTCTGGTACAAATGATTATTTAACCTGTTGCCTATCTTTCTACTTCCAATCCCTAGTATGCTAGCACTTGCTGCTACACGCACTGTTAAAAAGCATTGGAACCCATAATGCACCAGCTTGCTCTGGGAATCTGGATCTGCTTAACCGAAATGTAACACATGTGATTGTGCTACTGCTGCAGGCCACAGGAAACATTTTCTCTCTTTTGCATGTGCGCCTCTTTCTCTTTTATTTCTCTGCATTAATGTTTGGTCTGGAAGAAGTCAATAAAAAAAGGAGGGAGAGAGGGTACTTTAAAACACTGTTAGTCTTTTTGTTTTTTTAAAGTTTCATTTTAGTTTGTAATTTATTTCCTTTTGTTATAATTGTGTTTACCAGACTGAATTACAATTCCTAGCTAAGCAATATGTTTTCCCTTCACTTTTTATGGTTGTCTTGTACACATGCTGCCAAGTGAAGCAGTTTCTAATTTTTACCCCCTCGTTTTTCTTTTGATTGTTCTTATTTGTTGTCCCTGCTGGTGCTTTGGAATTTTTTGAACGAATGTACAAGTTAATTACTTTCTTCTAGAGGAGTAGCTACTTATTTTTTGTTTCTATCCCAGCCTATGCAACACAAACAGTCATACCTAGTTAACCTAGGTGTATGTTACATTTAAATTGGTTCTATCAGATCCACTTGTCTGAGCTGAATATAAAAAGGATTTAACTCAGAACTAAAAATTATTCTTCTAATGCTGCCACAGCAACAAGTCCTTGGGGAGCTTAGATTGCGGCAACTCCTATCATATTCCCACCCCACTGCCCACCTGAATATGATTTGAAAGACCTCATTGGAGGAGCCACCAAGTCTGCCATTCTGATGTAGCTTGGAAATGGGTGGAGGTACTCTAAGGCAGTGGTCGGCAAAGTGCGGCTTGCGAGCCACTTGCAGCTCACAAGATAGTTGTCGCCACTGGAGGAGGGAGTGAAATGGCTCCCTCCTCAAACAACTTTGCCGACCCCTGCTCTAGGAGAAGAAGGTTGACATAAGAGTAATACTTTATGTGAGGGATGCTTTTAGTTTTTATCTAAGCTGATTCTCTACTTCCCATTGAATGGTTTGTAATTGAATGCATGTACACTGCAGCTCTAGCTCTGTGTGTGTTAGGATTCTTCAATATGGTCGTGAACTCCCATGACCTGCTATTTTACTTACAATTGCTCTGTTGTGCCAAAATGTTGATTTTTTTTTTTTTTTTTTTTTTAATTCATTGTAACTTACCATATTCCCAAAACAGACCTAAATAAAGTTGGTCAATGGTGTCTCCATGAAACTGAAGATAGTATATGTAGGTGTATTGATTTTCTAGTAAATGCACTAAGGATAAAGGGCATAAGAGCCGAAACATGTTGTGTTTTACCTTCACCCAATCAAGGGTTGCAGAAAAGCTGCCTGTGTGTGGTTCTTTTCTATTATTTTGATAAAGGGCATTGGTTTGTGTCTTTGCTCTGGGGATAAGAAAGGAGTACAATTTGTGTAAATCTAAAGTATTTAGTTATTAGCAAGGCTAATAAGCTGCTTCTTTGTTTAGTGTTTCCTTTGTTTGTTTTTTAATTCAGGCTAATATGTTCTTGTACCTGTAATACCACTAGTATTTCATGTTAATCCTGTTAACATCCTCGCTGATATCATTTCCTTTGCAACACCCCACCTCCCCTTTTCTTTCTTACATCCTCTGCCATTTGTTCGTTCAAACATGAGATTTTATGAGATTAAATGTAAATCATGAATTTGTTCATAGGCTTTCTACTTTATTTTTTTTTTATTTATTGTTGTATTCCTTTTTTGCTGTAGGCTCGAAGAACCTTCTGATATAATAAGTCCAGAACAAGGACCCAAAGATTGTTTATTTAGCCGGTTGTCATCCCAAAGTCAGGGTGAAAATCCAGATAAAAATCAGCATGGGAAGTGGGTAAGTAAAGAGACTTTGCTGTTGAATTAAGTTTTAATTGTAATCTTGCCTAAAGCCTCTACAGCAGTGATGGCTAACTTTTTTGAGTGCCACATGTCAGTATTCTGTCGCAGTCACGACTTTATGATAGGAATATTGTCGCGGGTTTATAACAGGAAATTGTCGCGGTTTTACAATGGGGGAAGTATCACAGTCTTGGTATGGGTAAAATAGTCGTGGTTTTGTTACTTGGAAAACTTGTCGCAGTCGTGGATTAACAAGGTGAAATTTGTCGCGAGTTTGCTATGAGGGAAATTGTCGCGACTGCAGATTTACAATGGGACTACATGAGAATGTGACACAAATGCCGACCGTGACGCGTGCCACCACTGACTTGCATGTCATAGGTTAGCCGTCACTGCTCTACAGCCTGCCTGGAGGGAACTAGATCTGCATCTTCAGTTCACTTTAAAGCCATAACCGTTCCCTGCAATTAAACATTGCTCATGTTACTGCCCAATATTATTGTGTGGCCCCATTGTCTTGTCTGTTAAAGTGCAGTATATTTGGTTCTAGAACAAAAACATTTGATATACTAAGGCAAGCTTTTAACAGCACTAAACGGAATAAAGTGCGTGGAAATAATACAATAGACAAAGGATATTCCTACACAGGGTATGACTAAAGATGACTACATGGATTTTTGGTGAAAAATCTCACAAAGCTGTTTTTTTCAAACACTACATAGTATCCATCTCATTTCCACATGTACAATTGTGAGAAAGGAAAAGTTCAGTTTACTTTTTAACTTATTTATTTTAAATTCAAGCAGCTCCTAAAGAAGCAAAAGTAATCAAGTTTGTGGCTGAAAACCAGATGGCAATAAGACTAGTCTTTAGGTCAATACCATATTAACTGATAAAAATGCCTGTTGGGTTTCTTATTTACCGTATATACTTCCCAGAACTATCTGGCAGTTCAAATCAACATTTGGGAAATGTTGATCTTGAACTTAAACACCTTATGAAAGCACTGCTTATTTTTTATTCTATTAGTTTATATCATCTAAATAATGAACTTAAAGAATTACTAATGTTCCATAGCCATAACTAATATGCCTAAACCACTATATTATAAAACAGAAAATTAGTACCTTTGGTCTATAGTATTATCTTATAGAACTGCTGGTGCTACTACCTCATGGCTGCCATATTGGATCTTCATTAATATGCTATTGTCACATTATCACACATAGTATCTGACTGGTTAGGCAATGTCACATGATACATTAAGTTGTGAATATCAATGAGGCATACACTCTGGTTTTCACACATGTAAAAAGTCAGTGCCCAGGACAACCTGCTCAGTAGGGGGTAAAGCTGAAACGCTACAATGCTTCCATATACTAGTGAAATAATGCATGCCGAAGAAGCAGTAATAATCAAGTAGGTCATGGGTCGGCAATCTTTGCAGAGGAGGGAGCCATTTCTCTCTTTCCACCTTTGCAAATTGCATCTGCAGCTGCAAAGGGGGAGGAGCATGTTAGGGTCCCGATCACATAACCTTTGACTTCCCATCACGAGAGATGTCAAAGGCCGGGGGCGGGTGGGAGGGCAGCTAGCTCAGAGCCGCACACTGCGACCAAAGAGCCAAATGCATCTCGCGAGCCACGGTTTGCCTACCGCTGAAGTAGGTGGCTTGGAACGGAAAGATTGTGAGTTTGAGTTGCTGGAATGTAGGATTTATTAGGAGACTTGGTTCTTTATTTACATTCTAATATTTTTGTATGATACAACAGTAAGTATTCTTTTCTTGCATTGGCTAAAACAATTGGTAATATTTTTCAGTAGCAGCACAGGTAACTGCAATGCATGCAGATAAAATAACACCTACACCATTTATTTTAGGAGCAAGAACCGCTCGTTTTGGGGAGAGAAGAACATGTGAGCGTTTGTGTTCAAGAAGCTTTGTCAAGTGATACTCCAGGAAGGTAAGTGAACCATCTTCAACGAGTGGTTACATTAAGTTTGGCTTCTGTAATGGAGAGTGACCCTTTGGTTGATCTTAAAGTGCATGAAAAAGTATATATGTTTTCAAAGAAGTTCTTGTCTATACCATTTTAAAATTTTCATCTTACAAATTCATTTCTTTGAGTTAACATTTTATTTCAGATCTTCTCCATGCTTCCCGTAGACTATCCATGTGTAGACTAAGCAAATACATAATAATGCTTTGTTTATTATTATTCCTATCCAAATGCTATTTATCATTATGCATGTGCAGCATCCCTTGTGTAATAATAGACAATGGACATATGTAAGGGTTGCATTGTTTATCAGCATCTACCATAACAGCCAAATCCATAGTGAAGAAAGTTGCTATCATTGAAAGTACAGTGGATGAGGCATAAATCGGTATGCTGCCAAAAGTGATTGATCTGGGAAGCTTCTTCACCTTTCCCATATAGGGCATTTGGGTATGTACCCCCCATACTTGGAAATAAGAAGATCAAAGTAATGTGCGAACTGAGCTAGCAGGAGAAAGGCATGTAGACTGGTGGTATTGTTTAAAAAAGGTTAATAAAGTTAGGTAAAGCTTTATTAATTTACTTACTGACCTAAGTAAGGTATGGTCTATAATTACTGCATTTGTAAAAAATTCATATAACTTTCATGTTTTTATCAACACCATCGTCTCTAATAAATCAAATAATCATTTAAAGTTTTAGGATTATCTTAATACCATAGTAATATGGGTTAGGAAACGTCCTCCAGTGTATTATGTCCAACTCTCTCAATACTTGCCTGGATTTGAAGGCATTATTTTAATATATGCTTGTTGACTCTTAAGAGTAATTCTTTGGATGGAGTGTGTAATCAACATCCCACAGTGACTCTACTAAGCCATTGTGGTAGGAAATTTTATTTGCTTATAATGTAATGTTTTTGCCAGTAAGAGCTTGTTGGTTTCAATGATTAAAATTCATAGCCTTCTCTACTTTGTATCCATTTAACTCCAATGCCATTTTGTTTCAGCCTGGTCACTTCTCTTCTTCACTTCATTTGGAAGCAGTGTGAGCTTCTCAAGCTTGCAGGCCTTCAGACTCCTGAGCTGGAGAGGGAGCGCAAGGAACTCGAGCGATTAGCACTGGGATGCCATAATAGAACTGCAGAGAACAGGACTGAGCATGAGCACCAAAACACAAGGATTTTAGAAAATGGAACCATTAAGAACATAAAAGAAAAAGACCCAGAAGTGCTGGTTGTTGAAGGTGAGTCATGGTTTTTCTGTGTTAACTTTCACTGTTTTTAAATAATACGATCGTTGTGTTTCAGCAACCTTCTGAGTAAGAAACAGTAATTAAATGTGGAAATCTTCACAATCAACTGTTTCCCAGCCACATAATTGTATATTCTACAAGCACAGAAGTGTCTGCCATAGACCGCTATGCCTGTCATACTGCTAATTTAGCAGGGATTAAAGGAAGGTGTCTGTAAACGTCTGGTCACATGAATGAATTATAACTAATCACAAATTGGAGGATGTTTGCACAGCCAACTTCTAAAAGATCAAAGCTTAATAAGAAAAGGCCCAGAGGAAGGTTTCTGTTGCCTTTGTTATGAAGAGAGTTAGAAGAAGGTCATTATGAGCTTCTGTTCTGCTATTTGTTCCAGCCTCATCAGGCACAGGAAAGGTTGACCTAGGGATGTTGTAACTTCAGCTGGATGCTCGAGGTGGGACAAGACTACTTTATAGCAGATCATTCACCCTCTTCTTTATTAAACCTTGTTTGTTTTAAAGCTGTTCTTTCTTCACCATTCCATCATAAGTTCAACATTTCCTATGTTTTTGTTTTTTTTCTTTTCAGGTGTTTCCGACTTCAAGGAGGAAATGGACGTAAAAGCTGTCCCTCCAGTCAGGAAACCCGTAAAACGTTGCCGACGAGAAATTCTGCCAGATGCCAGTCCCACACTCCAAAGCCCAATTGTTCCAATTAAGAGGAGAAGACAAGCAGAAAACACTCCATCCAAAGCTAAAATACCACATGTCCTCAGCACCCCTGAAGTCCAAGTTAAGAGACCAAGAAAATCCTCCATCCCTAGCAGATGCCATCTAACCCTGCGTTCTAGCACAAAACTGTTTTCAAATGCAAATGACCTTTGTGGTGTCCAACAGTCTTCCCTATGCACTCCAAAGCAAAGAAACCAAACTCCAAAACTACAGTCACATACAGTCAAAAAAGCTCGTGTGCCTTTGGGTACATCTGCTATCCAGAACTGTGCTTCTTTCCCTGCAGCAGCCCTGACTGCAAGGGATATGAACATGACATTTGATTTGTCCGAAGACTGTTTTATATCTGAAATGGACAAAACTGTTACTCTTGGAATCTCTGACTTTACTGGCTGGGAGAATGTTGCCGTTTCGGACATGGGCAGCACCTTTGGGAGAAGGTTAGTCCTTTGGGCAATAGGTTGTGTATGTAAGAATGAACTGTTATGGCAGAATGGGGGTGGTAGGTTATCTGTTTCTGATAAGACTTTCCTCTGTAACGTATGGTGTTTAGGCCAAGTTCACACTGGCGTATTAAAGCGCTGCGCTTTTAGAAAAGTGCATCCCGAAAATATTAAAGCAAATTCAGGCTGGCGTATATTCAGGACACTCTTTTCTATTGTATTTACACGATGCAGCATGAACGCTCCCTCAGCATTCACTGATCCTCCTATCTCACTGTATTTTTCACGTACGTACACTCGTACGCAAGCGTTTCTCATTTAGCACTAGTATGACTGGAAAAGGGGGGAGCACTCTCATTGGCCCCCGCAATGAATATGATGATGTTTAAGCCATGTTTCACCTGAGGTGAAACGTGGTTGGAGGAGCTTCACGCTGGCTTCTCAGTGAGCCAACTCTGTGAAGAAGCATTGGGGAAAGCATTGGGAGCTCATGCTGTGACTGGAATCAATCGGCTCAGTATAAGGTCAGTATTTTAACCGACTTTTTTTTAATTTATTTATTTTTTATATTTGCTTTAGTTCTCCTTTAACATGACAGTGTGAACTTGACTTTAAACACTTTTTTGATCATCCTACTAATTAAGGGATCGCTACTTGCTGGTATATGATGCTTCCCTAAGCCACGTGTGCCATAGCAACCTTTTGTTAGTAAGAACAGGTTACGCCAGAAAAATGTGAAATTGCAATTTGGGTTGGCAAACCACTTATTCCTATACAGTAAATGTAGAAATGGCACTGAAAATCTTCAGCATCTCCTATACAAATGAGTGCATTTTCCTTTCTGTGGGGTGGTTACTAGCGGAATATTATAGTTTAATAGGGTATTATGGTCTTTTTCTTTTCCCAGCACTGATGTCGCTGTCTTCACCATGAAGGGCCTCTCTGTAAAACGCTCAAATGCGAACTTGACTGCTTCAACCACTAAATCCTATTCCCACAAGAGAAGGCACTCTACCAGGTAGGTAATACAGGAAGTGATGTCGCTAAGATGGCTGAAATGTGAACTTTGTTTCAACCATATGTCCTTCATTAAAAATGTATGTATTTTCAATTTTGTAATTTTTGAATTAGGCGTTAATAAGATTTATTGACTGAGATGGGAGCCGTGACCATTAAATCAAACCCCATAGTCTGCAGAAAGCTGTGCTGCATTGAGTCGTTTTATTAACATTGTAGTCTGGGGATTATGCTATATCTTACAGCCCACCTTGCTTAAGCTAAATGACCTGTGCAAAGGTACAAAATTTTATTTTACTAATTTTATGAAAACTGAATATCTACAACGCAAAAGTGGAAGTATCCACAATGATGGGATGTATGTATCCCATTCAGTTTGTAAGTGCTACAGGGTAGAGACCACCGTAATCTTCTTTCAATCCCTGCCTGGGACATAAAGTGATCTATCATTATAATTCTATACTTGGAATTTTCTTAACTTGTATTATATTTAGCACTTCTCCCATGTCTGTATTATAGCTGTATTGTTAGATTATTTAGCACTACATAACCAGTACCTATCCATAATTTGCTTGCATACCATGTAAGAAAGATAGAAATAGCTGTCTTTAAAGGGATACAGTCATCCTAAAAGCTTTGTGCCAAACACTGTACTTTAGCTATGTACAAAACTTAATTTTTTGTCCAGTTTTTGTTTCTGTGAGCAGTGTATTTCTGGCCACAGGCTCCCAGCACAGAAACAACTGAATTTAGCGCTAATTCCTTGCAATAACCTCTGCAATTTATGAAGTCCACAGCATGCAGTGCCTGCTCACCAAAGTGCAGGAGACTCTCTTGGCATACTGATTTCTGTCTCCAAGTGACACTGGATTTGTAGTGGCAGCAACATTATTACCCCTATTATTTTGTTCCTTTCATATTTGCTTTGTGGATGAGAGTAGGGCTTCCATTTTGCTTAATGACCTACTTTTGCCAGGTTCAGACTTATGCAGTTCTTATGATTAAATTTTACTATTTTTCTGTTGCCCATCCAACAATCTGTGCTAGAGGTTGACAGGACTCTACTTCAGTAAAAAAAAAACTGGAGCTCAATTGTAGTTGCCCAGTCCACGCTTATTAGGTTAACAGAGACCTATCAGTGAAATTCATTAAACTCGGAAAAGCCTGTTTCAGATTTTCTGAATTTAATCAAGTGAATACCCGGGAGTTTCTCACAGTAAGTATTGCGAGATTTATTGCTATCGATACTGACCAAGAGAAACTTTTTCCACTGAATATTTCCATGGAAAGGTAGCCTAGCCACACTAGTGTAAAGTATTGCCACACTAGTGTAAAGTATTGCCACACTAGTGTAAAGTATTGCCACACTAGTGTAAAGTATTGCCACACTAGTGTAACAACATATGGCTACTCTTTCCATGGATGTATTCAATGAAAAAAGTTCCTCTCAGTAAGTATCAATCGCAACAAATCTCGCGATACTTACCGCGAGAAACTTCAGGGTGTTCGCCTGATTATTAAACTCGAAAAAGCAAAAACGAGCTTTCCTGAGTTTAATAAATTTCGCCCTAGTCTAGAGTACTAAAATATTTTCTCCATCCTAATTTTACGTTTACCCTTTTATCCTACAGTGCATCTGCATGCCTCGCAGGGAAAGGAGCCCTGGGCCAGAGCCGTATTGCAAGGCTTCAGATGAGCACAGTGAAAAAACTTCAGCAGCCACCTACTATATCAGGTTAATTGCATTCCTTGTATTTACCAAAAGATTTAATTGACCGCCAGTGTTTTTGTGTGTCACATAACTGTCGGGAGATTTTTCCCAGCCAGTGACTTCAAAAAAAAAAAAAAAAAGGAAAAGTTCCATATCCATTGATGTATCATTTACAATGATTCAAATATTTATACAAGGGATTTCCCTGCGGCGGAACTAATAATTTGTCAAGATGTTTTTCATGCTCTCTGTGATTGCAAGTTGGGTACCTTTGCTTGTGCAGGAATGGTAGACCTTTGGGAGGTTTGGGGAAAAAACTTACCGCAGCAACTTTCAGCTGCATGACCACAATGCCTAGTGCAGATTACATATAGTTAAAGGACCACTAATGGCAAAAAAAAATAAAAATTCCCATTTGAATTGTCATGGCGCTGTTAGTTAAATACATCACTTGTAAAAATGTTATCTACAAAGCTCAATTCTTGAATTTTATTGTTTTCTGTCTGCTTTTATCTTTACTGATAGCAGCCATGTTGTTAAGCAAACCATACCCAGTCTATTGTTTTCTATGGTGCTTTATTCAGGACATGCGCCCTAAGGCTAGGTTCACAATAGGCGTAAATACGCCGCATATTTAGAAACGCGTGTCTAGAAAATACGCCGGTTTATTTCAGTCCGGCGTATTTTCTAGATGGGCATTTCTATTGTACTTACCTGACTCTGGTGTGAATGCTCACTCGGCATTCGTGGCTCCTCCTATCGAGCAGCATTTTGTGCGTGGCATATATACGAAGGCAAAAATGCGACATGAAGCGTTCCATATGCAGCGTGTATGCGTCATATACTAGTGTGGCTGGAACAAGTAAAGGGCCATAGGTTTACACAGTGTGACTTTTTTTGTTTTTATGCGCAGTGTATATGCTGTATATAAAAACGCCATTGTGTACCTAACCTAAAGCTGTAGTTTCAAAACGATAGATAATTATCTTACTTTCTTTACACAATTTAGAAATTTCTTTTATCACAAATTGAATATATTAAATGTGTATATAATGTAGTGTATGTGTGGTATATTGTTATATTATCTTATATTATTTCAGGCATGTTTATTTTTTGGTGTTGATGTTCTTTTAAATTATGTGCCTGATTAGTTTTGTACCTAACAGCAGGGAAAGGTGACTTACAGGAGTCCTTCAATTTTTTTCCTGCCTTGTTTGGACTGATTTATTTCATGGTAGTCTGTGTTTGTTAAACTGTTATGTTGGATGTTCATTTAATCATACACAGTCTCGGTAAGAATTACATTTTGGTCAGAGGACGGCTTTCTGGGTTGTTCAGTCAATTTCCTACGGAAAGAATGAGATCCGTTTTTCTTTGCTTATACAAAATTTTGGTAGCTGCCAGAGATCGGAAAAAAACAGCAAATTTTGTAAAATATTTGTTTTCTAGTAAATGCAGTTTCCCTGAATTATCGTACTGCAGTAGTCTATTTAAACTTGAGTAAAAAGTACAATGGGTTTTAATGAAGTTTCCTTTCTGTTTTACAGAGAATGTCTCCTGCAGTCCCCGAGGGCAGGGCAACAGACAGAAAGGGAGTGTGGCATTTGGCAGATCATTGTCGTCCCTACCAGTGACAAGGTTCACACAGTATGCAGCTTCCAAGTCATGACACCCGGGCTGCATAAAACAAATGATTAGCTTGAACCGCTAGGTTGTACAGTTTTTATGAAGGTTACCTTTTAATATTTTAACATGACCTTTAATCTGGATAAATAGTATAAAGCAGTGATGCCCAACCTTTTTTGGCCTCGGGGCCATATAGATTTGCAACAGATATGTCACAGGCCACTTCAAAGTTGTGACTGCAACAAATTTTAAAGTAACAGATGCAACAATTTTTCTATGTAAAGTCATGACTGCGACAATACTCTCATTATAAAGACGCGACAGTAACAGTCTATTGCGACTGTCTTTAGCTGACGACTTCACATTTATACCTAATATTTCAGATTTCGGGTCAAAGGGCCAGATATGGCCCACGGGCCGTAGGTTGGGCATCACTGGTATAAAGCAAATAGTTTTCAAGGATTCGGTGTGGCCTCTGGTCAGGCTTTTTATTGGTTATTCTGCATTTCTAAATACAACTGTAAAGCTTGTTTGATTTTATTGCTGATCTACAGATTTTTCATTTCTATTTTTTTCTGAAAGCTAAACTGAATAAGGCTTATTTCTGGCGGACAAAAATCCACTGTGTCTTTTTACACCTTACTCACATACATGCCTTTCTTTCTTTCATTTATTCTATTTTATTTCCTAGCGCAGTTTCATCATTGTGCTGCAGCCATTCCTGTTATCAGTATCCACATACTCTGTATCGCTGTACAGTGCAGCATGGCTGTAATCATTGCACTGTGTGTACATATGTTCTTGGATACATGCAGCAGTAGCCTCAGATTAAATTAGCAAGAGCTATACGAGTTTTTCTTTTGTCTCTAAGCTGTATATCTCCGCTAGTCAAAATACATACACATGGTTTATATTGTATCTTAGAAGTGCTGGCCTAATTCATATTATGCTTATATCTAGGCAACTGCTCCATGTTTCTTTTCTACTCAAGCATGTCCTTCTCTTTTGTTGTATAACTGATGCCTAGCAAAAAAGGGGACAGATTTGCTCTTCTCCATGAGAAGTAAAGAAATAAATGTTCAGTTAATGAGACTTTTGTTAGATTTCACAATAACAAGGCCTCTTGACTCGTAGAAACTGCCATTTGTTTTACCGAATTGTACACTTGTAATATACAGACTTGTTAAAGCAAAACTGTAAACTCTGCAGAGAGTTGCTCATGAAATGTTTTATAGAAATCCCCCTCTTCCCTTTAACAAACATGATCACAGACTTCGTTGTACTTTATGGTTCCAGATTTTAATATAGTTAACACGATGCAGAATGTCTGTAATCCACCGCCCCTCTTATTTTTTTTGCTTATGTAAAAGTAGTTTTTAGAAATTCAGTCTAATTATTATTATTATTCTGCTGTAGATAAGAGGATTCTAAGACAGTTTGTAATTGGTATTTGATTTCTTTTGTACAGAACTATGTTTGTTGTGTGTTTACATTTTTGCTTTTGTTTAGATTTAAAAGGATTTCAGGTTGACCGTACAGTAATACTCCGTGCGAGCTATAGCGTCCAGCTCCCAGACCAAAATAATCGGAGCTCAGATTTACTGGGAAACTGGTTGCAAAGTGTCTTCAAAAAAATGTACAAAGAAATAATAAAAACAATACACAAAAAATAAATACCAATTTAGGTGCTGCATCAGAATGCCACTATCTACAACATGGTCAAATGAATTCCAAGTGGACAAATGCTTTAAGGCTGCGCTCTTTTTAAGACTGCAAAGGAGGTGTTTCCTGAATCTATTTGCACAATTAGCCGCCCCAATAACACAGAGGATGGTATGGACGTTAACATAAGAACATTGTAAGCAGATGGTTCATTTTGTACGCCTGCTCATTCCGTTTTCTTTTTGTCATTTAATTTCTGCAGATCCATTTCAGTCATTATTCCTTTCTGGGTCTTTCACCAATTTGTAAATATTTCTATAATGCTTTTACTCGATCAATGTGTTTTATCTCTCCTTCATTTTGTTTTTATAGATTTTATGACATGTGCACGTTTGTCTTTTTTTTTCTTTGTTTACAAGAATCCATCTCTCGTTCAAGATAACTTGTTGATTTGACAAGGAGATTAAAAAGGAAATATATATATATTTGTATGTTTTATGAAAATCTTTGCATGTTAAGGTGAAGGTCAGAGTCCAGCAGTGAAACTGGTACCAAGGTGCGCAGAAAATGCAGACAAACTGCAGGCTATTGTTTCCAATAGCTGACCGCAGCTAAACGCCTGGCTGTTTCCTAATGTGGTCACGTCAAATGCTTGGAAACATTTCTAGATGTTCTGCTGTAGTTGCCACTGAAAACAGCAAGCCCCAGTTTGTTCGTATTGTCTACGTGTTTAGACTCCAATTTCTTCACCTGTGTCAAAACATGGGGATATTTATAAAGTTTTCTTTTGATTTCTGATGGTGATACTGGTATAGTTTTAACAAAATAAGTTTTCTCCAGCTTTAAATTGTCACAAAACATTTCAGAGGAAGGTTCAGGGAAAATCTACCTCCATGGGTTTGCTGTCAAACTCTGTTATTTTGTTAGCCACAAGGGCCTTAAAGTGTAAGTAAACCCTCTTTTTATAAAGGTTGCCCCATTAAAGTATTGTAAAGTGGAAAAACGATTAATGAAATCCTCACTCACCTTTTCACTCTGCAGCACTTGTTATCCCTCTGTAAAATAATCTTCCTTCCTATACAATATGAGGCCACACCCCCACCATTCTCACATTCTCTGTCTTAAAAACAGACTTTGTTCTAGTCAGAATTCAATGCTGCAGGGCTTGTAGCAGTGAAAGGAAAGTATTTGATTACTAAACATGCACTAGCAGAAAGAGTAATTGTGTGACCTCATTATGGGGAGGTGACTTCTGGGCATTATACAGGAAAAGCAAGTACACACAGTAATGCTGGGGTGAAAGGCTGCTGGATTAAGAGGTGAGAACTCAAAAACACAATCATTTTTACTTTTCAATGTTTGTTTATGTTTCTACATTATAAATATAATATATATCAGGGGTCCCCAAAGTTTTTACACAGGGGGCCAGTTCATGGTCTATCAGACCAACGGAGGGCCGGACTTTAAAAAACATATGAAAATCCCTATGCACACTGCACATATCTTATTTTAAAGGACACATAAAGTCAAAAAAAAAAAAGTGTTAAAATACTTACCTTATACTGAGCCAATTGATTAGAGTCACAGCATTAGCTGTTCTATAATTAGCCGGCTCCCAATGCTACCCCCGATGCCTCCTGCACAGTGCGCTGGCTGACAAAGAATCCAGCGCGCAGCTCCTTCTTCTCCTTCCCCGCTCATTGCAGGGAGCATTCTCTTT
>WMED01009219.1:0-16443 GCA_019650415.1 Pipa parva | reverse complement strand
ATATCAGTCAGTGCGAAGTGAGGCGAAGACTCCGCACCTCACTTTGCACTATCGTGAATTTAGTTTTTTAGTTTTTTTTTCCGTATGTAGGTCATTAAAGGCATATTCAACAGAAAAAATGTTTTGTGCTTTAAAACATTTTAAACAGTTTAATAAAGGGAATTAGCTTTGAAAAAAAACAATTTTATTAAAAGTTATAGAACTTTTTGTTTTCGCAAAGGATTTTACATACTTTAACAACACATCAGTTCTGTCTTACTTCATGACTGGGATACAGCCTGAAACAAGACAGAAAGATATAACCCCATAACCTGCTGCAGGCTAGGATGCTACTGTATATAAAAAACTATTGTTTTCATCAGTGCAGTCTTGTGAGCTTATAAGCACAGTATTTCAAATAAGAGACTCTGGTTTAGGCACAGTGGGGGCCCCTACTCTTTTTTGGGACCACAAACATTATACTTAATTCACTTTGATGTAATTGTAATATACATCTATATAATAACTTGCTGTTTTAGTTTCAGGGCAAAATTTATTAAACTTGGAAAAGCCCAATTTTTCTTTTCTGAGTTTATTCCGAAAACATCTCAGCTGTTCGTGAGGTAAAAATCACTTGATATTTTTGATTGATATTTACCGACCGAAACTTTTCAATCGAGTTTTTCAATCGAATTTTTCAATGGAAAGGTAGCCATACTTTACATTAGTAGTATGGCTAACTTTTTATTAAAAAATCGAGATCGAAAAACTTGATCAAAAGTTTCTGTTGGTAAATATCAATCGTAAAAAATCTCACAATATTTACCGCGAGAAAATTCAGAGATCTCGCGGGAATAATCTCAGAAAAGCTAAATCGGGCTTTTCCGAGTTTATTAATTAGAATTATTGCCCATACTATAGTAAACTTCATCCTCATGTTTCATCGCCTTTGGATGGATCCCACCCACATTGCAGTAAAATTATTAAATTGCTACTTTAAAAGGTCCCCTTATCCATACATTATTTTTTTTTTTGTAGCTTTGTGTTGTTCTCCTCCTTGCTGGTTGAAGCCGTCTACTTTTCTAATTTGGCCTTTCTAGTTCACATTATGTATATATAAACAATTAGTATATATATATATATATATATATATATATATATATATATATATATATATATATATATATACACACATTTCAAATTTCATAGAGAAAAATGGAAAGAGCAGATATTTGTTCATAAAAGATGGCTACAACCATAAAGGAGAAACAATACTCAAAGAAATATTAATCAGGAACTGATACTTGGAGATAACATTTAAGTTAAAATAAGTCTATTTTAAGTAGAGTTTAGGAAAAATTGGCCTAAACCACATGGGATTTTTTCTATTTCTAATGTTATTGGTCCTTTAACTCACAAGTTTATTTTTCAGGACAGTTAAAACTTACTAATCTTAAGTTTTGGGTTTTTTTTAGCACCAGGAGAATGAGAGACCGGATACCCATAAATATGCTATTATTGTTTTGTCCAACCAATAGGATTTCAGAGTTATATACCTAAGGTCATTCTCCAGTGTTTGATTTCATTTATTTGTAAATTGTTTTATGCTTTTTCTGTTATTTCAACTCAAATCTCTAATACATTATAAGAGAAAATCATATTATTATTTTCCCCTACACAGATCTTACCCTGTGATTACTAATAACGACTGCCAATAAATGCTGCTTATTTCAGCTAGAATATTAATATGCTGTCTTTATATTGCAAACTCTTTGCAGCATTGCAGATAAAGACCAACAATGCAGTCATTGAACATTTTGCTTGTGCTCACCAATGTAGGATTTTTATACTTTCCACTCTTTTTTTTTTTTAATTTCAATTTTGTCTTGAAAAGATGTGTTAGTGGATGAGTCATCCCTATACAATAATCTGTCTCCTTGTTTTTTCTTGTGTTAGTAAATCAAACTTTTTTTCGTTTGATCAGGCTAACAAGTGTTATGAATTTTATCTAATGTACTATCATGGTATTGAACCCTGAAACAAATCGTTTTTGTTCTTTTCATGACATGAAATGAATGGTTTCATGAATTTCATGAGTAAAAAATGTCTGATTTTCAAAATAGGCATATTCTATCATTTGTGTTATATTTTAGCCTGGAGTTAACTGCAAATATCTCATATGTGTCTTTAAACATTTGAATACATATTTTCTTTAACTAGTTCATCAGCATTTTTAAATCACCACATAGAATATTATTAACTGAAATAAAGTATATGTCACTTCTTCTAAAAGCTTTGCATGCCTCTTCCTTTTCCACAGACTAGACAATTTTTACTTTCAGTTTGCATTATCCAATCACAGAATCTCATTTTTTGTAGGTCAAACCACACTAGTAGATCACACTGTGAGCTAATTTACCTTTGCTGGTTCAATGGGTGTTGTCTTCTTAATGTACTGTAGATTCATATTAATACCAAATATTTTATTGCAGTATATTATTCCATTAAAGAAGATATCAATTTCCAGTGTATAGTGCTGATACTGATAATTCTAGTTAAAGGTAGTATCCACATTTTGGTAAGTGATGTAAGTAGTAAGCTTCTACTACTGTTATAAAAATAGATAGAAGACTGGATCAGTTGGTTCAGGCTTTGAAGCTAATGAAACCTCCATATGGGTTCTGTGAATGAAGTGTTCTGAGACTTATCCTGCTAGTGCAGAAGTTTTTATAGAATAACACTATCCTTTTATACTTAACTCCTGGTGATTGTGTTCTGTTAATTGTTATATGCCAATGCTACATGGTCATATGCCAAGATACCAAGAGACTATAATAGCAAGGTCTGTGTATGGATGTAAACTAGGAATGTAACTCATTTTTTAAGTTCTGATGGAGACCTTTCCTTCTGTGTTGTATTTCAGTACATTTTTGGCTAGGCATCATATGTATTATGAGAATGTTTCAACAGTTCTTCACAACTGGACTACTAAACTAACTCTGAATACCCTCTTTGTTTCTATAGTGATAAGAGGAGTCCCCAACAGGCAATGTGAGTTAAGACTGGGTCTGGTAATAGTAATATAGTAGTAATCTAATAATACAATATGGTAATGTAACTCTTGAATAGTGTATAATGCTGGAACAAACAACATTTCATGCATGTATAAGGAAATCTACATAAAACATGAACTGCCTGCATTTGGGTGAAAATACAAGCACATTATACAATAATCAAGATATGCACTTCTCAAAATGATCAGATAATGTCAAATACTGTCTAAAAAAGAAATAACATTTCCCTTTGCTCAAGATTGTACAAACCTGTTTTTTTTATCATTTGGTGACTTTAAATGCAAGGTACAACCCCCCATCACTACATCAGTGACTTCTGATTTCATGTTACATTGGCTAATCAAAGAGATTTTTAAGTTGATCCTAGTGATAGTTTCAACAGGCACAAAGCCAGCTCACTGCGATTTAACCTACAGCAAATACAACAAGGACATGGGCACAGATCCAATGGTTCCTGCCAAAACTTTTAATGAATGAAAACATTCACTTGAATGTGTTCATTTTATATAATTTCACCTTTGGTTTTCTTCAATATGACTAGTTACACTTTCTGAGAAGAAATGTTAGAAATTATACCTCTTAATTGGTCAGTATCGAGATCGCTGAATCTTGGTGGGCAAAGCTCACATAAGAACAGTTGATTGTATATTTAACTTTAAACACATTTACTATTGCAAATTATATTCAAAACATTGAAAAATAAAATGCAAGGTTGCCTACATTATACAGATGGAGTGGCAATTTGCCATTTGAGTGGGTGCACCAATCTACCGTTACAGATTATTATTTATACATAGTCTATTTACAAAACATACATATCACAAAATATGTTATACAGACAGAACATTCAGATTTGTAAATCCATATGCACATTCAAAATTATCAATGAGGCTTCAGCAAATTACAGTCAATTGTGCTTTTTTCATGCATGCTCTTATCTGTAGTTACCGATAATTGCATACGCAGCATATACAGGCGGATAATAATGATGTCTTGTCTATCTCCAGGAGAGGGGCTTCTCACTGGGACTAATGCCTGTCTTCTGCTCAGGAGTTCCTCCTCCCCACAATACATTGTTAAAACTCTTCCAGTTATCATTTCATTTACTGAGTACATTCAAGGTTTAAGGTTTTAGCTAAAATGAATCGCTTAGATGTTTCACAATAAAGTAAGATGGGCAGCCTATAAATTTACATTATAAAATAAATGGCTGCATAAATACACAAGACTTTGCTGTAAAGCAGACATAAAAAGCACTCAGAAACATAGATATAAGATTTTTCATAGTATATTTATGAAGACTATGGGTAATTTTTAAAAAGGGAGGGGGGAAAATACTTACCAAAAGGGTTTTTGAGGCTCCAGTGGTGCCTTCTGTTTCCAGTACCAAGCTGGTCTCTTCCACTCTGCACTCCTTTACTACGACTACTTCTTTCCTGCACTGGGCTCTAAATCTGTGGAATTATACAAGCACTTGCATAGAGGATTGGCTTTAAAGCAATAAAACACACCTCAGTCTGTTGTCATTGTAAAAGCATTTCTGATTTTATTAACTCATTAACATCATTTTATAACAAAGTTTGCTAATCTCAAAAATAGCTGATCATACAGAAACGAAACTAGATGCTGATTGGCTAAGCATATTAAACATACTTGTCATGCTGAGTTAAGTTGTCTTCCATGTCCTTCAAGGCCATGGAAAACAACTTCTAGACAGGAGAAAACCACTGTCTCCAAAGAAGGCCACTCTTCTTACAAAATTGCAAGACTAACTGTTTCCGATTTATGCTGATGAAAAAACACTTGCTTAAAAACACTTACTTATATGTCAAGGTTATATAATTTGAGTAATATTTGCTGACCTCAGGGTAAGACTTAAAGGTATAGTTCATTCTGAGTCTAAAAGTCCATGTTAAAAGAATATATGAGTCCCTATAGATGTTGGACCAAATGCCAGGATGAATAAGGTCCACAAATATGTCCTTTGAGTAAAATATATAAGGTCCAAAAATATGTCCATCACACTACTATGTAATTCAGTGTTATGCTTTCCTGCATATAGGTCACTGGTGCAGCTTGAACTAACATAGTGTATCAATCAGGCACCATATTTCTGTGCCCAGTAAATTGGAAACATGATATCTTTCCATAACAACCTTGCCTACTTGAACACCTTTAACCCCTTACAATCTACATTATAGTACAGATGCATGTAACAGTGCAGATTCTTAGAATTTCTTTATAATAATACTTCTATAATACCATTCAACCTACCTTGAATTTCAAATTCACTATTCATATATGTTTATGCAATAGCTGCAGGAGCTGTATAAGGACTCCAATATTCCTAAAATCCTGTAACAATGGGGACAGCAAAAGGGTGGATCCTCTGCACCACAGAGGGATTGATGCTGGTTAATTCTGGGGTTTGGAGTCTAAGGGGCTCTCGGTCTTCACCCTTAAAGGGGCACTATAGTGCTGATGTAACTGCACACATACATATAAAACTTCTATATACTAAACCAATTACTGATACAAATAGTTTAAAAAAGTTTAGGGAAGAAATAATACTTGTTTGTTTCCCTTAATTAGTTTTCCTGAGAGCTGACATTTTCCTCCCATCTCCGTTCCCCCTCCTCTTTCTGTTCTGCAAGTCAGGCAACCCAAGAAGAAAAAGCTTCCTGACTGCTATTGGTTAAGCAGTGTGCTAACCTTTTGGCCACATAAATTAAGTTGGAATGCAGGAGATTACAGAGGGAAAGCTGACTTGTGCACATGTGCTAAGTAGTAAGTAGGGCAAAAATGCCCGGGGCAAGGAACCTTTTCATGGAAAACTGGCCAGTACACATTACACACATTTCCTGATGCAAGAGTTTACCAGTGCTGCCTAGTCAATCAAGGGGCATCACATGAAACATCCACTGGGGAGAAACACTTCTCATTAAGGTATAGTACTACATATGTAAAGAAGTAATCTGACTATAGTTTCCCTTTAAGGTGTGGACTTTGCTGCGAGGGAACACCCAGGTTAACTGACAGTCATTATACACTTGAAATAGAAAAACAGAACTGAATCACACAGAACCAGGTACAGGAATGCATTAAATCTGGAATCATGCAGGGCTTGCAAAAAGTAAATGCCCCTTGGAAGCAGGTAGGTATGTAAAACTAAGGTAGAAAACCTGACAGGGGTAACAACTAAAGAGTGGAAACCAGGGTTGATGCTAGATACTCTATAGAACAGAAACAGGATCTCTGACAAAGCACAATTACAGCTCTAAAGAAAAGTGATACAGCTCAGGGCTTAATCAGAGTACCGTATTTTCTGGACTATAAGGCGCACTTAAAATGCTGAGAATTTCTCAGAAATAGAAAGTGCGCCTTATAGTCCGGTGCGCCTTATATATGAACTTGACGTAAATTGAATAAAATTTGACTTGTGGTCTGAGCTATGGTTTATTTACTGGTAATGTGCTGCGCCTTATAGTCCGGTGCGCCTTATATATGAACCAAGATTGCTTAAAAGGTGCTCATAGAAAGTGCGCCTTATAATCCGGTGCGCCTTATAGTCCGGAAAATACTGTAAACTCCTTGGTCAAGCAACTAAACATAGATTCTGGCAGCTTTATATTGCGCAGCTCTTGCTGCAATTGGCTGCAATCAGATTCACTGATAGGCTGAAACTGGATTCTAATTAGAAACACATATGGGAGACAGGCAAGATCAGCTGTGTTCCTATTATTGTAGAATGGTCTTAATCAGGACTGAGCTCAGTCTAGAGTGGTTTGAAAGCCTACTGGGATCTTTGCTGTCTCTGAGCCTTAAACAGTCTACTCGAACTGTCTCTAATTAGAACCTACATAGCAGAATCAAACTGGAACTTTCTACATGCTTGTAATAGGGAGTTAAAACTATTATAATTTGGGACTGAAACATTCAAGTTTTTAGAGGTATGGTGCCCTGAGTTTTTCATCACATGAAAGATGTAGCTGGGACACAACCAAGAAGATCATAGTACCTCAATTTTCCACACAGTGATATGCAGTTTCTTTATTTAACATATAGATATAGTTATCATTTGGCTTTTACTACTATAGGTAGATGGCAGAAAGGTTTGGTGACATTGAACAGTGGTTGAAGTATGGTGAGATTTGGTGGAATTCCAACCCTTCACTTGTTTTTTTGGCAGGGACTATAGGTGTAGTCACAGAAAGTATAGATGCTGCTAACTGCAGACTGCCCCAGATTGGCACTGGAACAGTAGTTGCCATTAAGAAATTACACTCTGAAGTAACTGATACTTTACTATGATGTTGTGGTAGTTACTGGGGTTACTACATCTTGAAAAGTGATGATGTCACTGCCGGGCACAGTGTAATGACATTGTGGCTGTCCCTTACCAGTGACTAGCACTTTATAATAGTAAAGGGTTATGAGAAGCTATTTCATAAACAGTAGTTGTTTCCAAATAAAGCAATGGCTACATGCAGCACAAACCACCATCCTTTTTTTATTATGTATTCTATATAATATGTATAAAAATAATCTACTTGCAACAACAATGCGTAATAAATACATGCAATGTGTAAAACTAAATAGCATATAATGTCATAATTATGAACATTTTACATGGCTATTTTAATTCAATAGCTATGTGGCAAATAGACATTTCCATTTTAATGCAATGTGTAAGCACAGAGCAGTTTTCAATTTAAAAGGCGCAGCAGAATGAAATGTGTCAGTACTTTGTTTACAGGCACAGGTAACCCCAACAGGCAACAGCAGTGTGTCTGCTCTGATTCTAATTGGGTTTTACTGTCACTCATAGTATATTTACTTGGAAGAGCTAAAATTGGATTTCATATATCAACCTGAAAAGTTTTTACAATGCCAGTGGGGTTTGAGAACTTGAAGGGGGAAAGGTAAAGATTTTGTTCTATAATGTTTAGAGAAAAAATCAGTGAGAGGGGAAAGTAAATATAAAAAGTAATATCTTTGTTTAGGTTAGATCTGCAGGACACACAGTAAAGTGACATATTGGTAAATACACAGTTTTGAAAGAAAAACTTAAGATAATCCCATGGATGCATATTAGGTATTAAAGGGACACTATCCCTTGTTAAGGACAAAGTACATAATTTATGTGTATGAACACTATGGTTAACTTTGATAGTTGTAAGCTCTTATTCACAATGTAAAATTATTTATATTGGTAATACAGTTATACACTCCTAAGGGGGATTATTCACTAAAGTCTGAATTGTTGCGTATAGATGCGAATTCGCCAAATAAAGACAGTCACAATAGGTGCTACTGTCACAGACGCATCTTTATAATGAGAATATTGTCACAGTTGCGACTTTATTGTGGGAATATTGTCGCAATCTTAACATTAAAAAATTGTTGCGACTTTACAATGGGGAAATTGTTGTGGATTTGCTATGGGAATCCACTGCTTGCGAATTCGACAGTCAAATTCACACCTTAGTGAATAAGCCCCCTAATGTAATCCCCCAAAAATCCATTTTTTACACTAGTTAGTCCAGCCCCTTTGACTCTGTCACATTCATTTGTTCACACTTGACTGAATTTTGCATACGGCACTAAACATTCTAATCATCACAGTTGACAATAAAGAGGGAAATTCATGTGTTGCTCTAATGCCTTACTAAAGAAATTTTCTAAAAAGTACAATATTTATAAACTATCATGGTTACAAAAATGGAACACATGGATAAACATAACTGTTATACATATTAATTGAAAGGGGTCAAACCCTACAGGACCCAGTTCAGTATCTCTTGCAATACAACTCTCACACACAAGAAGACCTGCAAGCTTGTCCAACCCAGCATTCCTTAATATAATAATCATTGTAAAGTCTTAAATGGAAACATAGTATATGACAGAAAAAAAGAGTTTCTGCACTTGGTCAACTTGCCAAATTTCAGTGAAAGCAGGAAGTAAAAAGGATCACAGCATCCACAGAAAGGAGAAGCAGAGCAGTATGGGGACAAACAGGAGGCGGCACTGGAGTGAAGAAGCACATCAGTAAGTATCTCACTGCCCCTGATTTACAATTACCCCTTTTCATTTTAATTACTGTCTATTATTCTTTCAACTCTTAGATGACCAACATTCTAAATCAGGCTAATGTTGACCCGCCAGAGCCCCAGCAGGTATTAAAATGGCACAGTCCCTTACATGTACTAAGAATCCCATTGGATGCATCATCCTGTCATCGTATTTTCCAGTCTGTTTGATGCTTAGTGATTTATGGCTGGTGGTTTTTAGCAGAATTTTGAATGTATAATCTATATGACTAAAAATATAAATGTTCGTTTGTTCAAAATCTTATATCTCTATAAGTTCTTCACCGATTGCTTTGAAATTTTGACACAACGTCACATTCGAATACGCGTGTGTTTTTATATACATGTCACAACTGTGACAGGTAAAACATGATTTTTTTTTCTGTTGGACATAAAAGCAACACACGTTATACTAAATATTTTACGATGCCATTTTCAATGTTTCTGATTGAGCTGTATCAACTGATCTGCATTTGAATTGAAATATTTAGTTAGTATGTTTTATTTTTTTTTTTATTTTTTTTTTTTAGTTATCTTTTGAATTGTGTGGTTTAGATCTAGACACGGATTGCTTCTCACATGGACAATTATATGTTGCGTGTTCTTGAGTCAGCAAACCACATAATCTCTATATCTGCATAGGCAATGGAAAAACAAAAAAATATTGTAATTGTAATTAAACATATTAGAAATGTGTACTCTCTCTTTCCTTTCTTTTACATTTAACCAGACTTAGCCACAGCAACGTGTGGCTGGGTACAGCTAGTTTCATAATAAATCTTTTACTTTCAAATAATCTCATTTCATTTCCTATACACCTATTTACAGCATTATCCTGATTTCTGTGACTGGAGATATGCAGTTTTTATAACATTACTCTGACTGTTCAAGTCTCTTATCTGACCATTCAGTTATAGACCTTTGGCCTGATGCAAACTATGGGCCTATATCTTTGTGTAAAAAGCTTGTATGCCACTGATAAACTAAGATGGAACCTGATGAGTTAGTAAAGAAGAACTAGGCACAACAGATCTTATGCAAGCCCAAAAACTGATATCTGTCAAATCTACTTGATTAAACAATACAAGGCAATGTATTAGCAGGAGCAGTTATTTATTGTGGTCTAGCAAACCATAACAACCAATCAAAAGTTGACCATTATTCAAGCTTCCTTGCTTGATTGAATACCTGCTTTCTGGTTGCTATGGGTTGTTAGACTTCCGTCAATGATTGCCTCTGTTGACATATTTTCCATGTAGTATTATGTATACATTCATTCATCATAAAACGTTATTTTTTAGTATTTTTTCCAATTATATATGAAAACAATATTTTAAACATAACAAGAATCTGAGAGGTGCTATACAGCAGAGGTCCCCAACCGCCGGTCCGGGGACCAGGACCGGGCCTTGGGGTTTTTCAGCCGGTCCCCGGCACTAGCTGTGTGATTTGACAGCTGTGTGAATTGATAATATTCTCTGCCGTAGCCGTGACAGCTCGCAGCTCCCGGCAGAGAACATTATGCAGGACGGGGCGGGGCATTGGGCGGGTCTTAGTGACGCGGCCATCCAGCACAGCATGGACGGGGTGGGGCGGCAGGCTCTCCTCACTGACTGATCTTGTACAGTACATGGATAGAGAGAATGGGCTACAGCAGGGGTGGGCAATTATTATTGCCATCGGGCCGCGCGAATGGCCCTGATAACTTCAGAGGGCCGGGGGCATGTCTAGTATGCAGTTGGCCACGCCCCCATTGTTGTGTCTTGCGGACGGGCGCACAATTGGCCCTTTAATGGTGGCACGCCACTGCAGGAGGTGGGAGAAGGAGCGAGTGGTACCACTCACTATTACAGGCTTTAGTCCCATACAGAGCACCACACACAGTTCCGGTCAAGCCTCCAACTCTGAACAGGCGGGCAGGCCGGTCAGAGACAGGAGGAGGGCTGGATGTGGCCCCCGGGCCGCCCCTTGCCCAGGTCTGGGCTACAGGAAGGCATTAGGGTGGTATTTTATCAATGACTCGTGTTTTAGTTAGGCTGAAACACAAACATTTATATTTACAGGCTCCACCCCTCCATAACCCTCCCCACATATGACCAAAGCTCCGCACCTGCCCCACCACCACCCCACTGGGCCATGGAAAACTGGTCTTGCTAAGCCGGTCCCTGGTGCAAAAAAGGTTGGGGAGCTCTGCTATACAGTATTAGAAAATACCAAATTTTCTTCATAATACAGTTTTAATTAGTGTGCCTTAGATCTTTATATTAATGAATAAAGCATACAGAAATAACATTTTGGGCTGACATTTAACAAAGGAAACAAACTACATTAGAGTAAAAACAGACGTAAATGAAGTGTGTATGTTTAAAGTGCTTTTCAATGTTTCACTTATGCAGATCACCATATACAGGTCTGAGTGGATCTTCTTGCCACTGCAGTTACTGGTAGCTCACCCCCATTTAGTGGTAGTTCACCCCCAGTTAGTGGTGGCTGGACCAAAGAATGGTAGGTCAGGCAAAAGGTACTGTCTCTTTAAATTGCCAACAGTTAACAGAGCAACACATATAAGTATAACAACTACGGGCACAATTGGGAACACTTGGAATAGAGCTAGGAAAGGTAAGGCACTAGGCCCAGGCAAAAACAAGAGTCTAAATAGGGAAGATATTCAAGCAGCGCTGGCATGCAATGCATGAGGGCTTCCAGCAGGGGAGAAGGGCACCAGCTGATATAGTAAAGGAGAAGGAAGGAGAGAGGGGGAGGAAGTCCAGAGGCCACAACTCAAGAAACTAAGATTTATTACACCCCCCTAACTTTGGCCCCATTACAGTTGTACACTCAACAGTAGCCTTGATACTTCTGCTCTTTCAATGGTGCATTAGAAAAAAAATGTTTTATATGCAGTGCGGTGGCTCAGTGGTTAGTACTGCTGCCTTGTAGCACTGGCTTCTGGGTCAGAGGATTACTTGCACCCCTTGTTATGTGATCTATATGGTCACATGCCCTTGTGGCAAAACAGATCATACTCTGCAAGCACGGATTGATGCCATGCATAGGTCTGCTATTAACGTTGCCTTTAGAGATGGGACCAGCAAGAAGCCAGTAGCCAATCACTTCCTTGAATACAGACATTATTTGTCTCAATTTAAATATAAGGCCATAGATTGTTTGCCCATCAATGGTAGCAGAATTGATCGAGCCAGAAGATTACTACAATTATAAAGTCAATGGATACATCGCTCACAGACTTTGACACCATTTGGGCTAAACGAATGCATGAATTGGTCCTGTTTTCTTAAACCTAGATAATTGTTGGAGTTTTGGTGGTTTCTGTATACTTTCTTTGCCCTTAGTGACTGTCAGATTCACTACAAAGGTTTGAGGTCTGGACCCTAGTGGCTGGATACTGGCAATAGTTATGCTGTGATCTGAATGGAAAGGGTTCCGTTGGGACAGGAGAACACAGGGGTACTTCACTAACTCATATGCAAGTTGTGCAGGACTTAAATTAGTTACTTCGCCTGATTCCCTCCCAATTAACCTTCCCAATGGAATACCACTATACAGGAAAACTAGACTTAGTAGATTCCCTTTAAAATCTAACTTCAGCAAATATCCCTTTAACATGAATTAGCAAATTTCCCTTTAAACATAAAACAAACAGTTAGAACTCACCAGCAGGATAACCTTGTATGGCACAGCAGAACACTGAAGGGAAAGCCAAAACAGCTAGCGAGAACACCAAACAAACAAACAACTTTTTTTTTCTTGTCTATTGAGCAGAGGAAAGGTGAAAGACCAAAACACTTAAACAAACTTACTGACATCCAGACAAAACATAAAGCAAAACAGGATACAAAGATTTAAACAAAAACTGAATATGAACAAACAACCCAGAGCACCTTGATAGAATCCAACCAAAACACTGTGGCAATGCTTGGGGGAGTGGAGCAGTTAAAAACCCTGTGGGGTCATCCTATTGGTTAGAGGGAATCTGAAATTTAACCCCTTTCACTGCCAGGATCCCAACACTATCAATATGGTCTGTATTAGGTTAAAAAGTGGTTCATAGTGTATTATACACTTATTATACACTATTTTTAGATTTAAGTGTATATTATTATACATACATATTTAAATATTTTTAATGTTTTTTGAGCTATGGCCATACAAATAGTAGCTTTTATTCCCTTAAATTCTTGGGGGTTTTTTGCATTTTTTTTGCATTTTTCTTGCTTTTTTGCATTTTTCTAAATTTTTCAAACTTTGCCTTTAAGCTGGTTTTGGATGCATGCCCCTTTAAGATTTTACAAATACTTTTGGTTTTAGTTTACACATGTTCTGTGGTTTTAGCCCTATACTTATGTACTTCCTGTTTTGTTTGGGTGGAGAGTTTGTGTCTCACCCTCTGAGCATGATTGAGATCCAATTGCTGCCTGATGCTTTGTACGCGATTAGCTGTTTGGACCGGTCATGATGTCATTTCCAGTCCATAGTCAGCTCACTGCATTGTATTAGACAGTTGCCTTGTATATCCGGCATGCTGTTGGTGATGAGTGCACAGTGTTTCATTATTGGGTGAGTGTTTTATAAATGCACCATTTCAGGTGGGGACATGGTTCATTTCTTTTTTGCCTCTGAACGGCTGTGATCAAGGCCTGAGAGGGGGGGCCGGCACGTGAGTTGTATACCTTTTGCATTCATATATGTTTTTAATCATGAATTAATAAATTTTTGTTTGTTTTAATTAATTTCTAGACCCAGGAGTACGTGCCAACTTTTTTGCTTTTGTTTGGGACAGCACCCGGGCATATAATTGTTTAAGGAGGTGTGCTTGGATATTTTGCTATTTACACTATATATAATGTGCTCAATTAAGTGTTTGTAGCTTGGGAAAGTACTGGAGGTCATACCTGAAAAGTTCTACTTTGCATATATAGTGAATTGCTCATGTTGGAATAATGGATTTTTAACAACAAGTATGTTTCAAAGTGCTGTCAATTAGTTATTGTTAAGTGGGAGTAGTGCCAGGTTTAGGTGAAAAAATGATTAGTTCTGTTACAGGAAGCTTTAATTGGGGATGGCACTGTCCAATCCCAAAGGACATTGCTAGAAGACAAAGATTTGGGTCCAGATTTCTAGTATTAGTGTCAGGTTGAATAAGTAAGTTTGAATATATTCTGTATACAGGTGATGCTGAAGACCAAAGGAGGAGATATCATCACCTAAAGAAAGAGTTTACAGGAAGAACAGGATAGGACCAAAGATAGATCTTTGAGGCACCCCTACACTAATTGTCCCCAGGGAAGTGGTATCATTGGCATAGAATTCAGAAAAAAAGCAATTAGAATTGTAGGATGAAATTAAAGATGCTGCTTGATTATGGACATTAAAGCCATGGACAATGTAAAACAAAAAGCAAATGATCAACAGTACCAAAAGCAGAAAATAGGGCAAAGAGGATAGGTATATAGAAGTGACTTCTGGCAATTTGTACATCATTTGCAAGTATACACAGCAGAATGCTGATCACACCAGGCTGCAAAGGGTCCAGGAGGTGGCAATGCTGAGAGAATATATTTATTTTAATGTACTGTATATAAATATACAGGGGTACAGGGCACATAAGTATCTTTAGTACTACTATTCTAAGTGTAAACTAGTGAAAATATCAAAAACCAACAAAAGGAGTTCATGAAAATTTTTACAGATTAAGCGTGGTGAAAGTTACTCAATGTGGGGCAACATTAAATAATAAATGAAAGATTGAAGGGAAGAGCTGCACACACTCATAGAGTCACAGTATATAATCCCCTTTAATGAGCCATATGTGCGATATGCTAAACATAGCCTTTATCTTGCACATATGGTCCATTAAAAGGCATAAAAATGTTCAGTTTGTATGCCATTAGTGGCTTTTACCAAAGAGTTAGTTAAAATTGTAGAGACAAATTTACTTGGTTGGGTTACTTCAAGCAATGCTTCCTAGAACAATATTGAAACACACTGTCTCCAGAAAAAAAAGGAAAAGATTTTCAAATTTTGTGATGTTAAACATTGTGACCCCTGTGAATGACACCCAAGATACTGGGTTTTAAGAGTATCACACAAGCTCTTACTGACAAAGAACTCCCACTCTAGACAGATCTATTTCACCCTTCTGGTCTGTATCAGCTATTTGTTCTAGCCACTGTGTCATGTGCCAAAGAAGTGCCCTGAAGATAAAATGAGCTAGCTGGCAGAAATCAGGGTAAAGCTGTTTTTGCAAATTACTCTTTCCAGGAGTAAGGAAATTGTGATACAATTTCCATCATCCACTGCTGAGACTGAATCAGGTCATTTATACTCATTTTCTAATGCAACCTTCAGGGTATGGGTTATACCAAATCAAAAGATTTTTTTTGCTTTTAGTTGTGGGAATAATTACTAAATTTAAGTTTCAACTGGAAAACAAGATATGAATAATTTACAAGATATAAGCCTAGTGTGACTGATCTTGTATGTTAGCCACAATAGATGGAAAGGCAATGTCTGAAAATGTTGTCATTTACCCATGGTGAGCCCTGTAAGTCACTGCACAACATTGGTTTGAATATCACGGGCACAGACCATCAGTTTTAAACTTCCAGGTCCTTGTTCTGTAGATGGCAGGTAGTCCTAGTCAACATGTGACATGTCATAGAATAGACTGGTTTTGCCAGGGAGCAAAAGTGAGCATGGCACAGAATTACATGTTCTAAAATCAATAGCCAATCAAAGGACAAATGTAAGTTTATTTACATAAACCCAACCAACTCCATGACTTACATGCTGCACATTATATTTGTCATCCCAGTAAAGCTTTTAAAGCTTCTATGTCACTTTTCTAAAGATGCAGAATAAACACTACAGAATATAGTTATAGTTAAATGAACACTAAACCCTCTGAATTAGTATGCATACAATGCACATTTATGTGTTATCCATGCTTAAAACTTTTAACCAAGCTTGTAACTGAAACAGTATATTAATACTGCATACATATTAGAAAACATCTTTAATAAGGCATTACTTAACACTATAATTTCACAGTTTATCATCAACTCTGCTGATTAGAATGTTCAGCGTACGATGATTAGAATGTTCAGCTTTAAGATGATGATTAGAATGTTCAGCTTTAAGATGATGATTAGAATGTTCAGCTTTAAGATGATGATTAGAATGATCAGCTTTAAGATGATGATTAGAATGTTCAGCTTTAAGATGATGATTAGAATGTTCAGCTCTAAGATGATGATTAGAATGTTCAGCTCTAAGAT